>VMDO01013056.1:39063-59849 GCA_007922755.1 Pedetes capensis | reverse complement strand
CTTTAGTTTTAATCCTATTTGAGGGTTCAAGTTTTCATGATTTTAAATCATTTTAATAAGGCTTTATTCATATTAATATTTCTTCATATTATATGAATAAAGCCTTATTAAAGTGATTTAAATATCATGAAAATAAACATAATATAAGCCCCCAAATAGAATTTAAACTAAAGAAATGATAAGTGTTGGAGTATTTTTGCTCAATCTTTTAAAAACTAATTCATTGTAGAATATATCTTGGAGTTTTTCAGAAAGATTAAGTAGTCAAGTTTCTGAATACCTAGTTAAATGAAAAGTTTTGACTTATTTTTATATTTTAATGATTATTTCTCTTTGTATGAAGTTTTAGTTCAAAATTCCTTAATAACTTTTAAGAAATTATTCCCTTGTCTTTCTGTAACTCATAATGAAGATAGGACAGTACAAACTAATCTGAGTCTTCACCGTTTAAGACTATTAAAAAATGTATTCCCAAACAGGGAAATGGGGCTCTGGGTGCAGCTCAATGGTAGAGTGCTTGCAAAAGCAGGCGTGGGACCCTGGGTTCAACTCCCCAGGACCAAATATATATATATATATATATATATATATATATATATATATATATATATATATATATATTTATATATATATTCCTTTTGTTTGGTTAACATTTTATTTCTTTTAATTCTGTGTTACAGATTATTTTATTTATTTATTTATTTATTTATTTTGAGAAATGTGTAGCCCAAGATGGTCTGGAACTCACTATGTAGATAAAGCTGGCCTTGAACTCACATTGTTCCTCCTGCCTCAGCCTCTCAAGGGATTATAGGAGTGCCCACCATACCGAGCTCTTGAATATTCTTCAGTGTGTTCTTTTTCATTATTCTTGCTTAGAACTAAATCCAAAGATTTTGTTATTCCTTGGCTCAAAGAATGTTTATTTGATTTTTTCTTTTATTATTTAAAAAACTACTTTAAATAGTTCAAGTTATACATGAATATGTACTTTAGAAGTTCAGATATAGGAGATGGTAGAATAAAATTGTCTTGAGTTAAGTCAGGTGGGTATTCTACTGTAAGGAAGTGGGAATGTGAAGAACTTGGGTATACCATGTGAGGAGGTGGGTATTATATTGTGAGGATGTGTATATACATGTGAGGCCAGAAGACACCCCCCCACCACCAAGGACATGTTCCTTAGGTGCACCCAGAGCACATCCTACCCACCAAGTTCATAGAGAACATGCTGATGAGATGGCAGCAGCAGCACTAAGAGTGTTTCGTGGTGCCTCTGCTCTATAAGCCAGGACTGATGGGCAGTGAGACTACTATAGCATGAGGCTGATCAGATCTCAAAACAACAGAGGCCAGGTCGCCATGCTTAACTGCTGTAAGCCAGGTGGATGCAGTTACTCTAATGAGCCATGAGGTTGAAATGACAGCCAAGAGGCCTTGACCTGAAGAGGGTTATGTAGATAGCTAATTGAAGGTGACCCTCGGGGCAAAACAGATGAGAACCAACATGGGAACTACTCAGTTTGTACTGTCACAACAAGTAAAGGGTGAATGACCAGAAGGCTGAGAGAAATCACTGCAATAAAAAGCAATAATACTTTGTCCAAATCCAGATCAAACCAGTTTTTAGACCAAGGGCACACTGACTGAAGTGCAGCCCCACAGGAAGATGGCTCCTGTAATCCCATGACAATTAACATAGTAATAATTCTCCATGTCTTTCTCCAAATAGGTGAAGTCATTTACTCAAGTAGCTATATTCTTGGGAAAGAGGAGTTATGGTAGCTGTATAACAGTCCTCCCAGAGATGTTCAGTGTTAACTTAATCTCTGGAACTTCTGACTATGTTCTATAACATGTTGAGAATTAAGGCTGTAGACGGAATTAAGGTTGTGTCTTAATATATTCCTATTTCTATAACAAAATGCTGCAAACTAGGTAATTTATAAATAATAGGAATTTATTCCTTATAGTTCTAGAAACTGTGAAGCCCAGGATCAAGGCACCAACAGATCTGGTGTCTGGGGAAGGCTGCTCTTATTTCTAAGACAGCACTTCCTTGCTGCATCCTCAATGGCAGAAGGGGACAAAAAGGGATGAATTCTGTGTCTTCACATGGCAGAAGAGATGGAAAAGCAAAAAGGGGCCAGTGTGTTCCTTTCAACCTCATTTACAAGGTTTCTAATTCTCATGACTTAATCACCTCTTAATACTATTATATTGGCAATTATATTTAAGCATATAAGTTTGGGGGACACACTCAGACCATGCCAGATCGTCAATCAGCAAACCTTAACATTAAAGAGATTATCTTGGATTATCCAGATGGGCTCAATGTTACAAGTGTGCTTTATATGTAAAAGGGGGAAGAGCCAGTGTGTTGGACTAAAGCAATGTGAGAAAACTTGACCAGCTACTACTGGCTGTGAAGATGGAAAGGAACCAAGAATCATTGAGAATATGGGCAGCCTCTAGAAGCTGAAAAAAGCAAAGAGATGGATTCTCCTCTATAGCCTCCAAAGGAACATTAACCTTGATTTTATCTCAGTGAAACCCATTTCAGATTATAACTTCCAGAGCTGTAAAATAATTTTGTGTTGCTTAAGCCACTAAGTTTATGATAATTTGTTATAGAAGGAATAGAAGATAAACATATACACTAATACTCATCCATTTAATTTACAAGTCTGGCCACCAGAGAAACCAGATGGATCCTAGAGAATTCTAGTAGACTTTGGCAAACCTAACCAGATAAATAGTCCCTTTTGCAGTTGCTGTGCCAAACATGAAATTGCTAGGACATCAACATGATCTTAGTACATGGAATATATTACCGAGTTGCTAAATCTATTTTATTCTAATCATAAAAAGTTCCGAATCAGTTAACATTCACATGGAATGGACAATAATATATATTTGCAGGTTTCCCCAAGGCTATTTTAAAACTGTTGTGTTCTCTCATAGTATGGTCTATCATAATATGGTCTGAAGAGATCTAGACCATGTGGCTATTCCCCAGAACATCATATAGATCCATGACATCAAAGATATTCTAACTGGGTCTGAGGAGCAACAGTAGTTAGCATACTGGAGACTTTGGCAAGGCATTTATGTGTCTGAAAGTAGAAGGTAAACCTTAAAAAGTTTCAAGGGTTTACCACATTGGAAAAATTTCAGAAACTCTATAGTCAGGGGTGTGCCAAAATATCCTTTCAAAATAAAAGAGAAATGGCTGCATCTTGCACCTTCCATCATGAAGAAGGAAATACAATGCCTGGAAGGCCTCTTTGGGTTCAGGAAGTAGCATATTCTATATCTGTGCATATTGCTCAAAACTATTTATTAGGTAACACAGAAGGCAGCCATCACTGATTGGGACCAGAGCAAGAAAGAGTTCTGCAGTAGGCCCCTACTGCAATGGAAGCAGCTCTGCTGCTTAGCCCACATGATCCAGCAGATCCTATGATATTAGAGATATGACTGGTAGGAAAAGAAGCTGTGTGGGTTTATGGCAAACCACTGTGGTGAAATAAAAATGCAGGCCCTTAGAGTTCTAGAGCTAGACTATGCCCTTGTGGAGAGAATTATATGCCTTTTTTTTTTTTCTCCAGTACTGGGGAGTGAACCCAGGGCCTTGCACCTGCATGCTCTGCAAGTGTTGGACCACTGAGCTGCATCCTCAGCCAATTTTTTACTTTTTGAGACAAGCTCTAAGTTATGCAGACTGCCTCTGGCCTTGAACTTGTGATCCTGCTGCCTCCACCTCCTGAGCCACTAGGATTACAGGCGTGTGCCACCGCGCCCGATTTAGAATTGTATGCCTTTTGAAAAACAACTTCTGCTATGCAATTGGGTTCTGGTCCAGGTGGAGTATCTGACCATGAAATAACAAGTAATTATGCCTTTTGAACTGGGTTCCCTTAGGTCCACTGCACTACAAAGTAGGGCAGACTCAGCAGTGGTTCACTGTAAGAGGAAAGTAGCACATATGGGATGGAGAATGAACATGACTATGGACATAAGCAAGCTACATGAGCAGGCAGCCCAGGCCTCTATGCCACTCACTTCTGCTTATCCCCATGGCCATCTGGCAGGTCCTTTATGACCAGCTAACAGAGCTTCAGAGAATTGGACAACTTGGGACATTGGTAAAGCTGAAAATGAACACCAGCAGCAGTGTAGCTTCACACAGAAGAGGCATTGAAAGGCAGTGAAGATGGAGTTTCAGGCAGAGTACCTGGTCATCCACCTTCTATGGGAGTAGCTTGAGGTTAGAATATATATGAACTCATGGGCAATGGCAATAAAGGAAGTAAATGGACAGGTAGGCACAAAGTGTTAAGATCCTTGTATCACATGTAAACACTCACCACAATGCATAAATCATGGAAGAGGGCTTAAACAACTGAAAAGACAAAAATACTTGGACATTTGACATCAGCTAGCCTTGGTCATTAGTGGCGCCAGTGCTTGTATATGGGCACATGAATCTAGTGATCATGGTGGGAGAAGTGAAGGCTATGCATGTGTCCAATAGCATGTGCACTCACTTACCAAGACTGAATTGGCTACTGCTGCCAATGAATGTCCAAATTGCTAGTCAGAGATGCCAAACACTGAGCCCCCAATATGTCATTATTCTTCAAGGAGCCCAGCAAGCCTTTTGTTGGTGATATAAGTACCTTTGTCTCTTTCTTTCCAGAGATTTATTCTAACAGGAAAATCCAACTGTTCTGGGCATGGGCTTACTTTTCCTGCTCACAGACTTTAATCAGTATAACTGTCTGAGGGCTTATGAAAGTTTTAGTCCACCAAGATGGGATCTCAATTGGATTATATTGCATTAGATCAGAGGACCCCACTATTCAGGAAAGAAGGTGCAGGAGTCATCCCATAACCATGAGATTTACAGGTTGCATCAGAGATGGCACCAATCAGGAATTTCTACCTTAATGGAGTTTTGGCATGACATACTGAAGGTGCAGTTAAACCATTAGCTTGGAAGTGGTACTCTGTGAGGATGGTACTCAGTGAGAATAGCCCCAGTAAAAAGGATATGTAGGTCTAGAAGTAAGGGGGCACAGGCAGGAGTGATGTCAGTTGTTCTCACTGATCCACTAGGGGACTAAATAGCCTGGTCATTTCAGGTCAGCATGGGATGTTTCTCAATAGCCATATATGTTCCAGAGCTCTCATAGGTACTGGTGAGACTAGAATGCAACTACATTGCAGTTTGTTTTCTCTCTCTTTCTTCATCCTCTCTTATAGAAGTACATATCCTTAATACATATGTGCCAAATTTTGTATGAGAGCCTGCTTCCAGAAAACCCAGACTTTGAAATTTCCCAGTCCCTTTTCGGAGATAACTTTGCGTATATTTTCCTAGATATTTCATATATATATATATGTGTGTGTGTGTGTATATATATATATGTATATATATATGTATACATATATATATATACACACACATACATGTATATATACATATATATGTTATCTTCTATGAATGCTATCAGTATGTGCATGTATGACTAGTTTACCTCTTATAGACATTTTGAGGTATTATTTTATATATAGTAAAAATCTACATTTTTAGAGTATATATCTCAGTGAGTTTGGTAAATAAGATATATTTTCATCCTCCTAGAACTCTCTCTCTCATGCTCCTTTGCACTCAATCCTCTTCTTCCAGTCCTAGTTCTTAATCTAACTTCAGTATCTGTTGATTTGCTTTTCCATAATGTTGTATAAGTAGTTATACAGTAATATATAACTTTTTGTATTTGGATTCTTTCTCTTAGTATAGTGCTTTTAGGGGCTGGGATTTAGCTCAATTGGAAGGGTGCCACTCTGTAGTCTCTGAGGTCCTGGGTTTGATTCCCAGCACTACAAAAATGGGAAAAGGATGTGGCAATCCACTCCCTAGGCAATCCCGAAGCAGTCAGCTATTGAAAACCCTATGAGGGTTCCTATGAGTCAGACATGACTCACAGCACCTAACCACCACCACCACCACCACCACCACCACCACCACCACAACAACAACAACAACAACAACATAGTGCTTTTAAGACTAATTCCTATTGTTGGTGGATCAATAGTCCATTATTTTCATTGTTGAGTAACATTCCATTGTATGGATATATCTCAGTATGTTTATTCACTTACCTATTAGAGAATATGTGGATTGTTTTCAACTTGGGGCTATCTCTTTTAAGGCTGTTATAAACATTTGTGGAAGTCTTTGTGATGATATATATTTAATTCTTTTTGGAAAGTTATGGGAATGGGATTGGTAGGTAATATGCTAAATCCATATTTAACTTAAAACTATGAAACATTTCCAAAGTGGCAAAAAGTTTTACATTCTTATAAGCACCATATGAGGGTGATAATGACTCCACATTCTCTCTGGCACTTGATATTTTCAAGCTTTAGTTTTAGCTATTCTACTAGCTGTATTGTTGTTAGGTGCTATTGAGTTGGGTCCGACTCATAGTGACCCTCATAAGGTTTTCTATGGCTGGTTGTTTCATGATTCTTTGAGAGTGGATTGCTACATCCTTCTGTTTTTGTGGTGCTGAGGATCGAAGCTGAGTCCTCAGAAAGGATAGAAGAGCATTCTACCAAATGAGCTAAATCCCAGCCCCTTAGTAGCTGTATAGTAGTATTTTATTATTGTTTAATTTGTTTTTTTCCCAATGGCAAGTGTTATTATGCATATTTTCATGAGTTTATGATAGTCATATAATTTTTGGTGAAGTGAATATTCAAATCTTTTGCTCATTTTAAAATTTAGATGTCTCTTTCTTATTGTTGAGTTATAAGATTTCTTTATATATTCTGGATATAATTTCTTAATCAAATATATCTTTTGTGAGCATTTTCTCCCAATCTGCCATTTTATGATTTTTAAACAAGTTCTTTCAAAAAGTAGATTTTAATTGGATGATGTTCAACTTAAAAATAGTCTGTGTTTTTTGTTACCCAACTGAAAACTCTGCCTAGCCAAATATCAAAAAAATTTCTTCTGTGGCAGCTAGAATGTTATAATACTAATCTTTAAGTTTCTTTTTTTTTTTCTTTTTTTTCTTTTTTGTGGTACTGGGGGTTGAACCCAGGGCCTCGTGCCTGCATGCTTTGCAAGTGCTGGACCACTGAGCTGCGCCCCCAGCCCATTTTTTTTTTTTTTTTTTTTTTACTTTTTGAGACAGGGTCTCGCTAAGTTGCACAAACTACCTACCTCTGGTCTTGAACTTGTGATCCTCCTGCCTCTGCCTCCCGAGCCGCTAGGATTTAATCTTTAAGTTTGTATCTATGATTTATTTCAAGTTAATTTTTGCATAGGATGTGGAATGAGGGTCAATATTTATTATTTTTACATATGAATATCTAATTATTCCACCATCTACTGTTTAAAAGACTATTCTTTTCCCTTTTCTTGGTAAAAAAATGACCATATATGTATGAGATTTATTTCTGAAAATTTTACACCATTCCAGTGATTTATGCACCTATCCTTATATAAATGCCATATTATCTTGATTACTATAGATTTATCATGAGGCTTAAAATCAGGTGCTGGTGTGAGTCTTCAAAATATACTCTACTTCAAAAAAAATTTCTCATCTAGTACCTGTGTATTACATAAATTTTATAAACTTCTGCTTCTGGCAAAGATAGGCACAGGGACTTGACTTACCCTCATACTTGAAATAACCAGAAAATTGGATAAAATATATGAGGCAATAGCTTTCAGACATTGAATGTCAGATAGTGCAGGGCAGTGATCAATGAGAGACGAGATACAAATGAGATGAGTCTTATACTTGCTCATTTCACTGCCTGGAGAGAGTTTCTAGGCCACAGAGTAGCAAGAGGGCACCAAGCAGTGGCCGACAGTGTCCCTGTAGTGAGAGGAAAAGTTGTGAATCTTGGGAAAACAGTCAGCTAGAGTTCCTAGAGCAGAGTGCAAAAGAGGAGAGAGTGGCCAAGAGCATTCCAGAGACTTGCAGAGGGTCCCATTTTAGCCTTCAGCTGGGTATTGATAATCTCTTGTGTAAAAGGAAAATACCTATAGCTAGAGAGAGACTCTCATCTGAAAGCAGCAGAGGGAACAATTCTAGGCCCTCACACAGGGACAGAAATAAGTCATGCTCTCACCATCAACAGGAAAAATCCTCATATTTCATAGAGCATTGAGTAGAGAATTCAGAAAGTTTTTGGAATTAGCTATTGACAAATTAGCTATTGACTAAAGATTGTTCTAATTTCCTCCTAACAAAGTGTAAAACCAATCCTTGAATGAATCTATTTGTAAGTAGCTAAACTGCATTTAAGAACAAAGCGCCAAGATATTTTTTAAAAAGTAAGAATATCTAGCACTGAACAAAGTAAATTTCTCAATGTCAAGCACTGCCCCTCCAAGTACCTTATGTAGCATGGGATGAACACTGGTCTCAAAGATATCTACATCCCCATCCTGGGATCCCTTATGCATTACCTTATATGGCAAAAGGGCATTTGCAGATGTTAAAGATCTAGAGATGGGGCGATTGTCCAAAATTACTCAAGTGGTCTCTAAAAGTAATCATAAGTTTCTTTAAAAGAGAGAGAAGAGGGAGTTTTGATTACGAGGATAGAAGGCAAAGTGATACCAAAGCAAGATGCTATCTTACTGGCTTTGAATAGTTTAAAGGGTCATGACCCCAAAAATATACCTCTAGAGGCTGGAAAAGTCATGGAAATAGATCCTGCCCTTGAGCCTTTAGAATGAGCAGACCTTTTGATTTGGGTCCAGGGAAGCTGACTTAGAACTCCTGGCCTCTGAAACCATAATAGAATAAATATGTGTTGGTAAACCACCAAGTACTGGTAATTTTTATAGTAGCCATAGGAAGTTAATAAAGATTTCGGTACCAAGGATGGATACAACTTAACAAATACCTAAAAATGTGGAGGGTCTGAGTTTTAGCTCAGTTGGTAGAGTGCTGCTCTGTGCAGTCTGAGGCCCTGGATTCAATCCCTAGCACTGTAAAAATGGGAGAGGGACCTGGCAGACCATTCCCAAAACAATCCCGAAATAATTAGCCATTGAAAACCCTATATAGGGTCACTGGGAGTTGGACTTGTCTCAACAGCACAACAATAACAACAACAAAAATGTGAAAGCTGTTTTGGAATTAGGTAATGGGGATAGGTTGGGAGAATTTTGAGAAGCCTGTCTTTAAAAAGCAGGCATTGCTTTGAATGAGCCACTGGTAGAAATATGAATGTTAAAGACTCTGCTAGTGAAATCTCAGAAGGAAGGGAGAAATAGGTTTTTTAAAAATTAGAGGAAAAAGTGATACTTGTTATATAATGATGAAAGCTAACTTGAATTGTATCAGACAGTTATATAGAAAAAAATGTTTATAAGTAATGAATTTGGATATTTAACTGAGGAGGTTTCTAGGAAAAGTAGTTAAGGTACAGCCTGAGTTCTTTTGGTTGATTATAGTAAAATGAGAGAAGAAAGACAAGCTAAGAGAAGAACTTTTAAGAAAATAGTATTCAGGATTTGATGATTTGGGAAATTCTCGGCCTGGACAGATTGTAAAATATGATAAGATTCAAAGATTCACTGCCATGAAAGCATGCTATAAAGAGAAAGCTGAGAATATTGTTGGGCAATCTTTTGCTAGAGCTTTGGAAGAATCAAAATGCAAGCATATTCATTCACATAGAGGTATGTTTGAACAGATTAAGCAAAGATCTCCTTAACCATCTCAGTAGAGCCAAGAGTTGTTGTTGTTAGGTGCTATCTAGCCAGTGTCCTACGCATAGCGACCCTACATACAACAGGCAAAACACCATTGCCGGTGCTTCTCTGCTATTCATAGGGTTTTCAATGTTGTTGTTGTTGTTAGGTACTGTCAAGTCATGTAGGACTCATAGCGACCCTTATAGAGTTTTCAATGGCTGATTGTTTCAGGATTGCTTTGGGAGTGGATTACCACATCCTTCTCCCATTTTTGTGGTTCTGGGAATCAAACTCGGGACCTCAGAGACTGCAGAGCAGTGCTCTACCAACTGAGCTAAATCTAAGCCCCCCAGGGTTTTTAATGGCAGACTGATTTTTGGTGGGTTGCTGGGTCCTTCTTCTAAGAGAGCCAAGAGTAGAGATGTGAATATTCAGAAAATGCTGTAGAGGAACTTCTTATTTAATGGCATAAATTCCTGTGACATACACGTGAGATATATGTTTTTTAGAATGTTACTTCAGTGGGAACAGTACCAGCTTGGATTGTAAGTGACGGAGATAGGAGGAAATGAAAGAAGGAAGTTAGTTCTCCAATATTCTATTAAGCAGGAAATGAGCTAATATAACCACTAGCTGCAAATATGTTGTGGCCTTCAAGAAGAATGAAAGATGACTTGAAGTTAGAGCCTTGAGCCCAGAGGGCACAGTCTTGTGTATGGCGGGAAGATCCCTGAGCCACAGAAAAAAATTCTCAAGTCTTTAAACTTGACAGACTGCAAGTAACAGTACTTAATTGTCAGAGACATGGCAGCTATTTATGGTAATGGAAGCAGATCCAAAGTAATCATCAGAATGTTTAGACCTGAAGAGATCTTTGGTGTTGGCTAATTGATCCCAGGGCCCTTAGGACAGAAATAGATGGGCAGTGTATTAAAGTTTTACTTGATTTATATAGGTGGAAAAGCTCTAAATTTAATGAAAGAAGTCTGACTTGAAATATGACAACAGAGAATTGTAGCCCTTCAGCAATTCCCAGACCTAGTGACCCTTGAATGAAGGGGAGGTTGGTGTTCTCTTCAGGAAAGACTGTCCTGACAGAAATATATATGAGAAAGCTTCACCCTGTTTTCCCTAATGATCTAGTGTCATTTAGCAAGGAGATTATACAAAAGGGAAGGAAAATAATTATAATTTGAAGATTTCTGGAATCTTGATTTAACACCTTTAAATTCCCTAAGTATTCCTGAGGTTTACATTGTGAGTATTTTGGTGCCTATGGTATCTCTTCTTGGGTCACTGTATCTCACTGTCTGGTGCCACTCCAGCATTCCATCATCCTCATTGAATGCATGGAGCCAAATTAGACAATATCTTTTCCTATTCTGTCCCATAAAAGAACAGTGACCATGAGCTCTTCAGGAATAGCAGGCTCGTCTCACCAGAGTATTTAATGTCTCAGAGAAGGTAGTTATATTTGCATCTTGTCTCTTCTAAGTTGCCAAGATTTTGTCATTTTGTTGTTTCTTCCAAAAGAAACATGCTTTTGGTTTTATTGATGTGCACTTAGTTTTTGTTTTATGTTCATGCCTTTTGCATTTGCTAATTCATCCATTTGAATTTCTCTGAACTTAATGTATCTGGTTTTTTAAAAAATTTTATTTTCTCCCCCCCCTTTTTTTTCCCCAGTATGGAAGTGTTAAACCCAGGGTCTTACACATGCTAGGGAAGTGCTGTACCACTGAGCTGCACCTTTAGCAATAATATTATTAATATTATCGCTAAATTTCACAGGCTGCCTCTGGTCTTTAACTTGAGATCCTCCTGCCTCAACCTCTTGAGCTGCTGGGGTTATAAGTGGGAGCTATGACAAACAGTTTACTTTTATTCTAAAATTATGATTTTAACTTCTTTTAAAGCCTTTCTAATTTTCTCAGCTTTGGTAAATTCTCTTAAGATGTAATTTTTCTTCATTTCTTGCTTCAGATACCATATTAAACTATAGTATACAGGCTCTGACAGGCATTTTTCTTTGTCATTAACTTTTCCATAGTTTGTAACTTTTGTTTTGATTGTTGTTGTTAGTTGTTGTTAGGTGCCGTCGAGTCGGTATCCGACTCATAGCGACCCTCATAGGGTTTTCAATGGCTGAGTGCTTAGGGTTTGCCTTGGGAGTGGATTGCCAGGCCCTTCTCCCATTTTTGCAGTGCTGGGAATTGAACTCGGGGCCTCAGAGACTGCAGCACAGCGCTCTACCAACTGAGCTAAATATCCTCCTTAAAACCAAGAATTAGTTAAAGGAATTTTAGTTAAAGGCTTTTAAATTTTAAATGCATATATTTAAAATAAAAACAATTCTATTCTTGTTCAGGATGATCTTATTGTTGTTAGAAAATATGTTGTATTTTTTTTCTTCTTGTATTTATTGAGATTTGATTTACAGCCTAATATATGGATGGTATTTATGACTCTTCCACGTATGTTTAAAAAACAAATGCAATCTTCTAATTTTGGGGGGCCAAGAAGAAGTTCTAATTCTGTCCAACCGTTGTGTTCCCTCTCCCTCCTCCCATTCACAGTACCAGTTTCAAAATTCTGCTCTTGGTCTTTATTTGAATATCTCCAATGCAAAACAGAGTGCTGGTCTTTACCATTTTATTTCACTATTTCCTTTCCTACTCCTTGCCCCTTCTTCCAATAAACTTTTGTTTCAAAACTTCTCATCTTCAACTCTAATTTCTAGGCATTTTTGGAGTTTTAATTCTAAACTGCTGTTTACTTTTCTTGGGTTTCCTTTTTATAAGTCTTGCCCCATTCCTTTTATTCCAAAAATTGCATTATCATCAAGTTTTAATTTTAATAACTTTTTTTAGTTTAAAACTAGCAGGTTCTTTTTATCACCATTGTTTTCTGTGCACACAATCTTTTTACTGTCTGCAGCCATTGCTCCCTGGCATCTGATCCTGCCTGATCTTGGAAGCTAAGCAGGGTCAGCCTGGTTAGGCCTTGGATGGGAGACCACGTGGGAATACCAGGTGCTGCAGGCAAGGAGGAAGGACCTGGCAACCCACTCCTGAAACAATCCGCTATTGTAAACCCTACGAATAGCAGAGAAGCACTGACAGTAGTGTCAGGCATGGCATGATGTTGGGGAGTGTTTCGTTCTATTGTACATAGGATCTCTGAGTCAGACCCAACTTGATAGCACCTAACAACAACAACAACAACAACAACAACAACAACAACAACACTTTACTAACTTGAGATATGTATCCTGAATTATTTACCTCTTTGCTTCTGTTTTCTCAGCAAGAACTCATGGGTAATATATTTTGTGATCATGTAAGATTTATTTTTTGCCTTTTCATTGGGATAATGTCTAGGCTGGTAAGGAATTCTTGGCTCTTATTCCTTGTCTCTGGGAAGCATGTAAACATATTTTTCCCTGTCTCCCAGAGTTGAAGTTGGGAAATCCATTGTGATTTTCTTTCCTGTGTAAGTCAGTCTGTGCTTGTGTGCATGTGTTAATGCCTGAAACTGTGATATTTTATTCACAATTTGGATCCAATTTTGTCAAGATACGTGTCATTTAAAAATTGATTATGCCTGGCACATTTCAATGAAAAACAGAAATTTTTAATCATTTTCTTTTTAAGTTTTTCCTTTGTAGGTTTCCTTTGTGCCTGTTGTGACATTCCTGCTCCTCCTCCTCCTCCTCTTCTTTTTGTTAGTTTGCTTCAACTCTTCTGCATCATTCATTTGTGTCTTTTTACTCATGGCTTTCAGCTTTTATATTTTGGGAATTTATTGTTATATAGTTCTTCTATTTCAGAGTCCCAAAACTTTTTGGCACTAGGGATCAGTTTTGGGGAACAGAATTTTTCCACAGACCTGGGGTGGGGGCTTTGGGATGATTCAACCATATTACATTTATTATGTATATACAGATGAAGCTTTGCCTGCTCATCTGCTGTTCATATGGGTCCATGGCCCATATGACCCCAGCTCTATTTTATATTTCACATTTAAAATTTTCTTTCCAGAAATATCCACTCTATTTTGGTATCTTTCTAAGGAAATTTACAATTCAAGGTCTATGACTTTAAATTTTTTTCAAATGAATAATTTTGATTTTCTAATCTTTCTTTTAGGGCTGGGATTTAGCTCAGTGGGTAGAGTACTGCACTGCAGTCTCTGAGATCCTGAGTTCAATTCCCAGCACTGCAAAAATGGGAGAAGGGCCTGGCAATCCACTCCCAAGGCAATCCCGAAACAGTCAGCCATTGAAAACCCTATGAGGGTCGCTATGAGTCAGATACCGACTCGACGGCACCTAACAACAACAACAACAACAACAATCTTTCTTTTACCAATATTTTCTTGTATGTCATTAATTTTCATTTTTTCATAAGTTGTCTTCTTTCTATATGTTAACTGCCTCAGTGGGAGATAGCCATCCTGAGTTTTTGCCCTGGTCTTTCTCTTTCAAGCTACTAAGCCCAATAAAGAAAATAACTTGGTGTCTTCTTTTGCTCTCCCATAACAATACCTGTTAAGACAGCTTGCTGAGATCTTTCAGTTGGTTATGGATGGAGAAGAAATGGAGTTTATTTGTTATCATCATCATCATCATCATCATCATCATCATCATCATCAACAACATCATCCTGTTGGAATATTTGGAGATTGAACCCAGGGTCTCACACTTATTTTGCTAGGGCCCTATCACTGGGCTACATCATGTTCCCATCTTCCCAGCAAGAATTATTGTTATTTCTTTCACTTCTTTCCCTATGTTTTCTCTATCTATTTGTTAAGAATTCTCAGTATTCAGGTAGTGATCTCCTGTAGCTTTTTTTTTTTTTTTTTTTTTTTTTTTTTTTTTTTTTTTTTTTTTTTTTTTTTTTTTTTTTTTTTTTTTTTTTTTTTTTTTTTTTTTTTTACTGCTCTAAGTTGTGAAACTGTCCTTAGTTTTACCTTCCAGGCCACTGAATAGAAGCTTCAGCAATATTTGTTTTATTACTTGGAACTCTATTTTCTTGTTTTAGCAATTGTATCTTCATTTTCCAAAATCTCTTTTATATGTATGGCTGCTCTAGTTATTATAGTAGCCAGTGCTTGCTTTACAGAAATGCTGCCCTTTCAAATAACTCTGAGGATAGGAATTCAACTTTTCAAAAATTTTCTGTTACTTACATGATTCTTTTTTCCACCCCCTGGGATCAGTTATGTTGTTTGTTCATCTTTGAATTTCTATTTCAAGCTGTGGTTCTTTTCTCCAGTGTACTTTGTTATCCATTTCTGTTTTGAAAGAACTAGGTTGACTAGCTCAGTAGCTGATGTACATTTCTTAAACAACAGTAAACTGTAGTTGCATCTTCCCTGAAGGATGTGTGTGTTTGGGAATGCACACAGACAGATTTGCATTTCATGGCTTGGGTAATGAGTAGGCAGGCTAGCTTAGGACCCTTGCAATTGCTTAAGCTAGAGAGGCATTAAGTTAAAAAAGGGAGCTCTTTTAAAAAATATTTTTAGTTGATACATCATAATTGTGCATATTTGTGGGGAACATTGTGATATTTCAATATATGTGTACAATGTGTAATGATCAAGTAATAGTAATTATCATACCCATCACTGCAAATATTGATCATTTCCTTGCATTGAGAATATTCAAAGTCCCCTAGTCTACCAAATTTGAAAAATACATTATTGTTAACTGTAGTCATTGTGCTATGCTAGAGAACACTAGGACTTACTCCTTTTATCTAACTGTAATTTTTTATTTGTTAACCAACCTCTCTTTACTCCCCTCTCACAGCTGCCCTTCGTGGACACTGGTAACCACTATTCTACTCTCTACATTTTTGAGATCAGCTTTGGGTGGGGTGCTCTATGCTGTAAATGTAGTTATGTGTCTGATCCTCAATGTTATTTTATTTTTAACTGGTGTAGGTAGACACTTACGGAACTCCCACTCTTATACTGGAAATAAAAACAGCTGAGGTTATTTTGGTGGCTATATAAGGTAGCACCATATGAATAACTTTCCAGTTCAAGTCAAAGCTTACTTTAAGTCTTGTAATATATTCAGACTATAAGAGGATTTATAAGCACAGTTGTGGATGAAAATAATTGCTTCCCTTTTAAAAGAAAGAAATATGAGAAAACCATGTTAATTTGTAGTTTTTCCAAAGGAAAGGAGAACACAGAAAAGTGAAGGTATTCTAAGCATGCTAGAGCCTATAGATATTTATGTACATAAGCATTGTCCTGTACTTAAATATCTATGAAATTAATTGCACTTTTACAATTCTTTCCTTTTACTTACTGAGTGAGCTCTCCTTTTTGTAGCAAATCTTCCTCTGTCTAGAACACAATATGTAATTTAAGACAGCACATATCTTTACATTTTATAAAAAGCTTTGGCCTTTATTGCAAGTTAAATTTTGTAGACTGCTACATCCCTGATTCACATTCAGGCTGTTATGCTTTGGTGACAGGAGACAACTGGTGGATGCTGACAGAGGATGCTGAGTTGAGAAGAAGGAGCCAACTCCCATCTCTGAGGCACTTACTTTCAAATTCCATATCCTTTCTGGTATCGAACAAGATGTGAAGGGACACAGGGTCATGACTCTTCACTGTCTGCTTTCCTCCCTTCTTTTTGTCCTGTACCCTCAGGGGAAATATTTCTCAACTCTATAACCTCCTAAAAATGACAGCAGGTTTAGGACTGCCTGTCTGCCAGGCGACTCCCAGGAGAACCCATGGCTAGTTTTTCCATGTCATTTCAAAGTCCACAGTCATTTTAAGATTGAATGATTCCACAGGCTCTGAAGCCAGATTTACTGCAACTCAGCTGTTACTAGATGTTCATAGGATACAAAAGAAAAACAGCAAAATTAAAAGCTAATGGATTAGGGTGAGCAAACATACCAGACACACCTTGATCATAAGGGTTGCAGCTCCTATTATGTCATCACTGAAAATCTTTTTTAAAAATAAAGCAATTAAGGGCTATTTAGTCTTGCCTGGATCGAGATGTGAGAGCATTTATCTTTGCTTCCTGCTTCTCATTCACAGTTAGCAAAATATCATCATTATTATCACCACCACCATCATCATCATCAATTTTGATTTATCTGTAGAGCTGGCTGAAATAGACCTTTGGGAGCATTTACATATCCAATTACAACAGGGCAATTATTCATACCCTTAAAACTGCCTTGCACATAAAAATGCTTGACCTAGCTGAAATTTCCTGATAATAGCGCTTTATACTTGTGTAGTACTCTTAATATTTCAAAAGATTTTCATATCTGTTTTCTTAAATTGAGTCTCACCACAACCCAGTTTGATAAGTAGGTCTCAAATATCACTATCTGCTTTTTACAGATGAGGAATTAGAAGATCCATTAATGACTTATCTGAAGTCAGTCATCTAGCAAGTATTGGAACTTAGATTTCATCCTGGGCTGTTTCTCCCTGGGCTCAGGGAGATAAGACAGTCTTTTTTCCTAGGTTTGTGAAGACCAATATCTTTGGATTGCAGTAATCTCAAAGTCTTAAGTCTTCTGAGAAGGTGGAAAAAATATATATATAAAAAAAAAGAGAGACAGAAAAAAAAAATATATATATATTCTCTCTCTCTCTCTCTCTCTCTCTCTCTCTTCTGTTCTGAGGTATTTAGAAAACCTTGGTCATGGAGGACAGGGAGACCTGGGATACTCCAGAAAGGTTAGATTCAATGATGCTGACTCCTAGTCATGTTATCTTGGAATAGATTCCCTTGAAAACAAGCTGATTTGAGGAGCAAACTTTGCACTCCGCAGTTTCCCTCATAAACAATGTATTTGGTAGTTAGTAACTTCTGAGCTCTTTATTTTTTTGTAGGTAGTTATTAAAAACACTATTTAGAATGATCATTGTGGTTGTCTCTTCAATATGTTTCACACCTTTCTCTTAGTATCTACCGTATCTTTCCCCAGGAAGCCATGTCCTTTGGAGAGTCTTGATTTGTGTTTTTGTTATCCTGGCATAATTATTAATAGCATGTTCTGTTGCACCTTTTAATTAAATTAAAATTTTCTTTCTGTCTTTCTTTTTTCTAGTTATTTAATTATCATATATTATGTATGATGAGTTTCATTATGAGATTATCATAGTTGTATCACATACTTTCTGTTCATTTTTTCCTTCTTTACTCCCCAATGTCGCTCCCACCCACTTCCCACTAGTCCTCTCCCCACTGTACATATTTCCCTTTGTGTTTGCTGACCTTATAAATACACACACACACACACACACACACACACACACACACACACACACACATATTCATTTTTAGATAAATCTAGCTTCAGCATATGAGTGAGAACATGTGGTATTTGTCTTTCTGAGTCTGGTTTATTTTGCTTAAAATGGTGAACTCCTGATCCATCCATTTTCTTGCAAATGATGTAATTACATTCTTTTTTATGGATGAATTCTATTCCATTGTATATTTGTACCACATTTAAAAAATCTACTCATCTGTTGATGGACACGTGGGCTGATTCCATATCTTTGCAATTGTGAACAGTGCTGCAAGAAACATGGAGGTGCAGGTGTCTCTCTGCTATGATATCTTAAATTTCTTTGGGTGTGTACCTAGGGGTGGTATAGCAGGGTCATATGGTAGTTCTATTTTTAGCTTCCTGGGGAACCTCCATGCTGGTTTCCATAATGGTTGTACAAGTTTACAGTTGCACTAGCAATGTAATAGGGTTCCTTTTCCCCTACATCCTCACCAGCATTTGTTGTTGTTTGTTTTGCTTCTACTAGCCATTCTGACAGGAGTGAGATGGAATCTCAGTATAGTTTTGGTTTGCATTTTCCTAATGGCTAAGAATGTTGAAGATCCATTGCTTTTAAAAGTAACATGATTTGGACAATAAATTAATCATCCTAATTTGTGTGGATGTGAACTCCACTTCTCACTGTAAGAGGGGGGCATGCCATGTAATTCAAGTCTTAGTTCCATGAAATCACAATCTCTGTCAATATGATGATTCAAGGATGAGCCTGGGCGTCAATGTATTGGTGAAACAGAAGAAAGTGTTTGCTGGAGGTTCACACAAATGGAAATTCCTTACTTAGATCTCTTTGGATTAACCCTCTGCAGACTGGGGTAGGGAGAAAGAAGAGTAGGTAGTGTTGTGAAAATGGGGGCAACTATCTTAAACATGAAATTCAGACCTGAGTGGAAGGTGAAGCTGACATGATAGAAAGCAGCATGTGTCAGGATAGGCTAGATTATGCTGAAGGAACAGCAACTTGAAATGTCCCAGCTTAGAAAAATAAAGTTTACCTCTCACCCTCATTCAGCTGTGAGTATTGGCGGAGACTTTGTTCTATTCAGCTGCTCAGGTATTTGGGCCTGTTGAGATTGCAGCATTTTATGATGTTGCCATGATAGGTTTCAGTGCTTGCTGTCCAATGGAAATAAGATGTTAGTCAAAGATGCAATTTTTTTTTTTTTGGTGAAATAAAGTTATAGAGTTTATTATGTACAAGCTTTAGATTACTAACGGGTACTCTCTCTCATACACACACGGGGGGTGGGGATGTGTGGGAGAGAGAGAGAGAGAGAGAGAGAGAGAGAAAGAGAGAGAGAGAGAGAGAGATCCAAAACATGGATATTGGCTTCCCAAGAACACAAAGAAGAAAAAGAAGGGCCTGGGCACACATTCCATCCAGTTTTATTTAACCCAGGGCACGTTCCATGTGATGTCAGCCTAGGTGCCCAGCTCTGGGCTCTCAGTGTGACATGAGCCTCAAGCTCCTTTTTAAAAAGGCCCCTGCCACAGGCTGCGGGGGTGCCAATGGGATCAGAAGAAGAACTTCTATTGTTTAGGTTTTTCTACTGAATGAACTTCCCTTTAGTAAAATGAGATTATAGGATACATTGTATAGATTTAAGAAAAGAGTTACAAGGGAGTTGCCCTATTGTCTACACGCAGTACAGTTCAATGGAAATAAAATGTTAGCCAGATATGTAATCTTTTTACTCTATTATTTTTATTGCCAAGTCTAAAGGTGGTACTTGTTTGTAAGATTTCCATTGTTTTAAATTAGAGTATAATATACATACAGTAAAATTTATCTTTTTTGTGTGTGATAGGGTCTTGCTGTATAGCCAAGACTGGCCTCAAACTCAAGGTCCTCCTACCCCAGCCTCTCTAGTAGCTGGGATTATAGGCATGCACCACTATACCCAGCTAGTTTGTGATTTTTTTACAAACATATGATCATACAAC
This sequence comes from Pedetes capensis, assembly GCA_007922755.1. NCBI lineage: Eukaryota > Metazoa > Chordata > Mammalia > Rodentia > Pedetidae > Pedetes > Pedetes capensis. Next base: position 39,806 of record VMDO01013056.1, on the reverse strand, counting down.
TACCACTATCAAGATTTAGAACAGTTCTATCGCCTCTCAAATTTACCCTTTGTAATTAACCCCATGTTCTACCCTCAATCACTGACCTATTTTCTCAACCACTGACCTATTTTCTCATTGTATAGTTTTGCCTTTCAAGGATGTCATATAAATGGATCAGAATATTTAATTTTGGAGTCTGGTGTCTTTTATTTAGCATAATGCATTTAAGATTCATTCATGTTATGGTGTGTATCAATAGTTTCTTCCTTTTATTAGTAATATTCTGTTGCATGGACATATCACAGTTTGTTTATTCATTTTCTTGTTGAGGGACATTTGAGTTGTTTCCCGTTTTTGATGACAAATTAAGCCAGTTATACAGTTGTGTACAGGTTTTTATGGGAATATATAGGCTTTCATGTCTCTGGGGTAAATGTTTAGGAGTAGGGTGCTCAGTTTAAAGTTGAGAAAGGTGTGCGTCAGGGCTGTATACTTTCACCCTATCTCTTCAATTTATATGCTGAGCAAATAATCTGAGAAGCTGGACTTTATGAGGAAGAACGTGGCATCAAGATTGGAGGAAGACTCATTAACAACCTGCGTTATGCAGATGACACCACTTTGCTTGCTGAAAATGAAAAGGATTTAAAACATTTACTGATGAAGATCAAAGATCATAGCCTTCAATATGGGTTACGACTAAACATCAACAAAACAAAAATCCTTACGACTGGGTCAGCACGCAACTTCACATTAAATGG
>VMDO01013056.1:0-38963 GCA_007922755.1 Pedetes capensis | reverse complement strand
TCATTGAAGATGATGGTGCGTCTGACTCATGCCATGGTATTTTCAGTGGCATCATATGGTTGTGAAAGCTGGACATTGAACAAGGAAGACAGAAAAAGAATTGATGCTTTTGAATTGTGGTGCTGGAGACGTCTATTGAATATACCATGGACTGCCAAAAGAACCAACAGATCTGTCCTAGAAGAAGTACAACCAGAGTGCTCCTTGGAAGCAAAACTGGCCAAACTGCGTCTTACATATTTCAGACATGTAGTCAGGAGAGAACAATCCCTGGAGTAGGACATCATGTTTGGAAGAGTGGCAGGTCAACGCAAAAGAGGAAAACCCTCCACCAGATGGATTAACACAGTGTCTGCAACAATGGGCTTAAACATAAATAAGACTGTTTGCCTGGCACAGAATCGGCAAGTGTTTCGATCTGCTGTACATAGGGTCGCTATAAGTCGGACTCGACTCGATGGCACCTAACAACAACAACAAAGGGTGCTCAGATCTTATGGTAAGTTTATGTCTCACTTTGTAAGAGTCTGCTAAACTGTTTTCCAAAGTGACTATCATTTTGTACTAACACCAACAATATAGGAGCATTCCAGTTGCTCCATACCCTTGCCAGTTCTTGATGTTATTGGTTTGCTTTTTAAAACCATTCTCATAAGTGTATAGTGAACATATATTAACCTAGTTTTCTAGTAGCTACTTTTTATTTTAAAAAGTAAAAAGAAATAGGTAAAGTTAGTTTCAATAATATGTTTGATTCAATACAATATCTACAAAGTATTATTTTAACTATTGCAACTAATATGCAATAGTTAACTATTGCAACTAATATGAAATTAATGAGATACTTTGCATTCTTTTTTTCATATCAAGTTTGTGGAATCTAGTATATATTTTACATGTGTGGTACATCTCAGTTTGACTAAACACTTTTTAAGAGCTCAGTAGTCACATGTAGATCATGACTGTTGTATTGGACAGTATAGGTCTAGATTTAGTGACATGGTTCTACTCAGTTGTGGGTGGACTGGCAAAATGTGTACTGTGTATGTAGGAAATGATGGTAAGCACTAGTAACATCTGTCACAAAGGCAGAGTGAAGAGAAGTAAAGGATTCAGGACCCTATGGTTATCATTAAACTACTAAATTGAGCTAAATCTGGAAGTCTTCTAATGTAGAAGATTTTAGTTATAAAAACAGAAATATCATGTGAATTGTAACTCTAACTTGATAAAAAGATTTGCTTGTAGTAAAGTGGAGAAAAATGTCTGAACGTATACATTGTGATTATTTTTGTGCAGGAATTGGAGTATAGCGGAGCATACCAGTTTATATTTGTATATAATTCCAATGCTTTTTTAAAAATATAAATATATATATATAAATATATAAATATATATATAAATATATACAATATATATAAATATATAAATATAAATATAAATATAAGAAAGCAAGGAAAAAAGCAACCAATATTCTCACATGCTGCAACTGGCAAACCAGAACAAATGCCCTAAAACTGCTAGAACATTCCCAGAGCAGGTGAGAAAAGATGATCAGAGAAGACACACACAGGAGAGAAAGATGAGAGAAGAGTCTGCACACAGAGTACAAGGTGTGTAGGACAGCAAGAAGCAGAGGGCAGGGAGTTGGGAAGGAGAAAGAGAAGGGAGAGTGAAATGGAAAAGAAAGCAGTGTAAACATAGGTTGGAAAATCAGTAGAGCATGGTAGCAAAGGTCAACAAAGCCCTAGTGGCAGCAGGGAAGGTCTGACTGGAGTTTTGCTGTTCTCGTAGCTAAGGACAGGTAAGATAGCTAAGACCAAGGGATCTGGATTGAAGCAGTACAGATAGAACTCACTAAATATCCTCATGCTCCTCTTTGTATTCTAGCCTTCCTTGTAGTAGGTTGAGGCTATCTGACTCGTTCTTGTCACTGGACTGTGAGAGGAAGGCCTGAGACCCTAGGGGTTGCAGTGCCTCCTTGATTATTCTTATGCAGAAGTAGTGGGTGTCATGTGTTCCATAATGCCGTGGATATAAGAAGGAACTGCCAATGCTCAGGGGCCAATGTGCAGAGTTCACCAATGCCCAGGGGCCAGGATGTGATTGATAAACTTTTGTTGTGTTAAGATACCGTGATTTGTGGGGTTGGATGTTACAGTAGCAAGAATTGCTTGCTCTAATGTGCTGTCATACATTAGCTGTATGACTTTGGACAGATTATTTAACTCTATGAGGATCATTTATTTCACCTGTCAATGGAAATAACAGTACTTTATATTTCACAGGGTTACCAGAGGATGACATGGGAAAATGTAGTGTTAGGCACAAAGTATCAGTGGCAATTGGAGAAACAGACCACCACTGCCTCCTACAACCTGAGGAGTTTCCTCTCCTAGGGATCTCCACTCAGATGAAGCCGGGAATTTCACAATATGCTAGAGTGAAACACAGTTAGTGAATTCATTAAATAGAGATAAGACATTGTACATGCATCAGATTTAAGTATGGGCATTTGAAAAGGAGACACTTTAAATAATAGTACACATCCATACACATATGGAGGCAGGCTTCTCAAGAGTGAGATCACGCCTGAGTGCCTTAACAGTAGCTGTTGATATGCTTTTGTGACTTTCAATGTTGCATTGTTCCAACAAGGTAATTTACAACCATATTTATAGATTAAGCAAAGTTTAAAATTAAGTAAAAAGTTTACAAATTAAGTAAAAAATGAGCTGGTTTACTTATTTTTCTTATTTTAAAGAATTTCCTTTCATAAATTAAATCATAAGGTGGTTTTATGACGTGCAGTGTTAAGACTTGGCAATGAGAGAGGGGTGCTAATGATAGGGATGCCAGGCAGGAAGAAAGGGAATAAAGAGGCCATCTGTAGGTCTCTGCTTACCGGGTACATTTTGAGACATGAATATCAATATGAGATTCCTTTGAGACAAAATGATCAGTATTTCCTTGGTAGATAATATCCTCTACAAGTAACATGATTGCTGATAAAAAATATCTTCTTATAAGTGTCTTGGTCATGGCCAGTGAGGCAGGATAAAAAGGCAGAAAAAAGATTAAAGCATCATATCATGGGAATAAAAAAAAGGCTCCTCACTCTGAAATCTGGTTATTTCTCTTGCCAGCTGAGAGTCAACAGCATTAACTCAAGGAATCTCCTTACGTTTCTCACCAGCGAAGTCAACAACTTCAACATAACTGAAAAAATCAGTCGGGCTGTATCTCCACTGTTGCTGACATCCTTGAAGTTCCTTTTGTGTCCATTAAAATTTTTTTTATTATTAATAATTGTTGGTGGGATACAGAGTAATAAGTCTTTTGCTTGATTCATTATGCAACTGCTACATCTCTGTTGCTCACACACTCATCAACTTACATATTTTACAGAACCATTTAAACCAAAGAGGAGGAAAGAGGACAAAAATAGGAATTTTAATTAATGTGTAACAAAAATCATATGTAATCATGGGTTGTCTTCGCATTGATTTTTTCCTTTCCCCTGTTTTTCCCATGTATTCTTCATATAGTTTCATCATGTATTTTGAAATTTTCCTCTCCCTCTTTGCGCTGCTACATTATTTCCCCCTCTCCTTAGCCAACTTCCACTCCCACCAGCTAATCTCTTCCCCCTTTCTTTCTATTCTGCTTATATTTTCCCTTCTTAGACAAGTATGATTGTTCATTTTTATACATCTACATATGTATAGTTTTTTCTTCAAGTTAGATTCACCTCCCACATGTAAGTTAGAACGTATGGTATTTCTTGACTTTTAAGTTCTTTTTTAAATGAGTCCAAGGACCCAAAGAGGAACCCTTCTGCCATCCAGTAACATAAATAAGTTTAAACTCAAAGGTCACAAGCATTCAGGCCCTAAGTAAGCATAGTCTATTTGTTATTTTTAACACTCTTGTTTGAGATCTCTTAGGAAAATGCACATTGTCTCCATGTAGGCAATCTTCACTGATCTTCTCAATTGTGTTGAAGTTGTTGACTTTTAGCCAGTAGGAGATGTAAACAGATTTCCTGAATTAAAGTTGTTGACTCTCAGCCAATAGGAGTTGTACGTAGATTCCAGAGTGAGAGACTTCTTTCCCTTCCCATATTCTCCAAATTTTCTCTTTTTATCTTGCCTCAAAAATATTCAATATATGTTAGCTATTATCTTTGTTATCTTTTATAGAAGGAGTCAATAAATCCCCCCAAATGCAGCAACGAGGGCAGGTAAGTGTGAAGAGATGACAGCATGTCCAGTCTAATCAGATATTTCGGGACATGGTAACCAAAGTTGTAGAATCTGGACATGAAAAGAATAAGGATTGAAGATATAGACTCAAATATCTCTGGGTAGTGAACTGCTGGCTCCCTGTAGGAAGAAGCACTGGGTGTTTAAATGAAACACTCCTCCATAAAGCTTAATTTATAGAGATAAGCTAGTTGTGGTTAGTTGCATATCTACAACAATGCTTACTCAATTTTCATCAAAATGAAATATATTATGCTAATATAATCTATTTTTCTCTTTTAGTATTTCAGTTTAGTGGCTATGGAAGATGTTAGATACACCTAAGTTTACTGAATTATTGGTTGTAGTGTAGCTGGTTCCTCTGGACTTGGCCATGGGCTGGACATGATGATCATCATCTTGGCCGTCTTTGACACAGAACCCCTGGAATGACATCAGAGGACCTTGGCCCTGTGGCCATGGTAATGAAATAAGCAGAGCTAAAAGGCATAGCTGGGCCTATCACAATGATAATGGAGCTGTCAACATTCCCTCTTGGAGGAAGGGGGGAACAGAGGGTCACAAGACCTTTACAAGACCCTCCCTGGACCCCAACAAGACCATCCTCTGAGGTGCCAATCAGTAGCCCCTCCTGCCCCAGCTGCACATGATGCTAAATTATATAAAAGATAAATGACTGCCTGAGGGGGGGACTTGATGCTGGTGAACCTTTGTATGGTATCACTTGACAGCAACTTCTCAGAAGGGATTCCTTCTGTTGGTGGAGCTGTATGTAAAGGCTGTGAGTCACCCATGCCCCATAAGCAGCCCCAATAAAGTCAATGTTCACAAAGTTTACTGTGACCCTTCCTTTGGTCTATCCATGTCCTTATATGCAACTTATATGCAACATCAGTTGACCCTTTTAGTGATCTTGGGACAAGGACTCTGGGACTACCTGCTCTTTTTCCTAATTAGGGGAGAGGAGAGATGATGTGAGTTGGCCAATATGTGCCCCTGTAGAGGGCTGGGGTAGAAAGGGGAATGTTACATATAACACCAATAAATACAGCATATGTCAGGGTAACTTGGAAATGCCATTCTCCCTGTCTTTCATCTCTTTTTCCTTTTTAAAAAGTAGCACATTAGCATTTAGCAAGTATAACATACTGAAACCCCTTTGGGTGCCATAATCGTGTGACTTTTTACAAATAAAATCAAATTTTTGATTCTGGCAAGAACAAATTGTCTTAAGTTATACTCAGTGGTGTCTACAAAAACTCTGTTAAGAGTGAAGGTCTGGTTGTCAGTGTCACCCCAAGCTGAGTTTACACAGTTCTTTCCATGGGATTGAGAAAATGTCACCTTTCTAAATAAAAACAGGGGAAGAGGGAGGGCATTAATGTCCCCAGCCCAGCTTAATACGGCTGCTGCTCTCAGGGACTTATACTTTGTTCACCATTTCAACAAGCGTGTACAGAGTCCCCACTATGTGCTTCAGGTAGAGATGAAAATCTGTTGTCTCTAGGACGACCACAGCTGATGAGTCGCAAAATTCCTGAGCCCTACAAACACTCAAGAATCACAGGCAGGCTGTCAGAGGTTCTCTCTTCGCTCTGGCTAAACAGCAATAGTTCCGGGGACCAGGCATCTGGTTATTGGTTCCAAGTGGCATTAATGTGCTTTAGAACATGGACCCACTTCATGGCGGTCCTGAAAACGGGAAAGAGTTAGGGCTTCTGCAGACTCACAGCTCACCTTTAATGCTACTCCAAACTCCCCTCCCACAGTCTCTTCCATCTCAGCCCCGCTGAGGGAAGGAACCAGGACATCTCTTCTCTGAGCTAATCAGAGCCCAGCCAACATCTCTCTGATGGAACTTCCTCATCTTATAAAATGATTAAAATTGGACCACCTATTTTTATTTGGTCTTGTAAAAACAGCTGCTATCACTCAGTCCTGGCTGGAAATCAAGGCCTCTACTCTTGAAGTGCGAGCCCCAGTTGGCTTTTCCCTAACGTTTACTTCCCCGTCATTGGCATTTGGGGGCGCAGCTGGACCCCACTGCACCGAGTCGGCCTGGTGTTTCACTGACAGCGTCTCTGAAGAAGAGGTAAAGGTGCAATCGAGGTGGGAGGTTCTGTCCAGGACACACACACACTAAGATCCTCCCGGGCTGCGGGTAAAACCCCAGGAGGGTCCTAGAGCATGGAAGATAGATCAGGTCCACCCTCTGCTCCTAGCCCAGAAGGCGTGGTGGGCTGTGGGGGTGGGGGTGGGGGCGGGATAGAGCAAAGGCTTTCACATGGGCACCCCCATCGGCCCCTCTCCAAGTGAGGGGTGTGAACCCAGCTCGCCGGCCCTCAGCTGTGCCAGAGTAAGGACCACGCCACTTATTTCCACTCGCCGCCCCGCTCTACTCCGGTGTGACCAGTTTTGATCCCGCCCCAGACAAAGCCAATCCGAACTCCAGCTGAATGAATAAGGGGATCAGGTTGCTCTCTTGGCTTCCCCTCACCCCCTCCCCTCTTCTCTCCTTCCCCACGTGACTCTCTGGAATCTTTGCCAAAGCTCCTGCTCCCTGGGTCCATTTTCGCACCAAGCAAAGGAGAGCGGAAAGAGGCGAGGCTGGTGGAGGAAGGCGGAGCGTGTGTCCTTTAAATGCAGGATCCAAGCGAGGACCTGTTTTGTGCGTTCTTGGGCTCTCTCGCCCGGATAGCATATGAGTCCGGGGGTCTTTTTCTAGTCTCTCTCGTTCTTCTGTGCATCTAAAATGATGGCTCCTCCTCCACTCCCGTAATCGCACTTCCACGCTGCAGAGCGGCTGTTGGGTGTAGGGTCGGGAGGTGCGCGTTGGTGTGGAGCCAGCCGCCTCCGGGCCGCGCAGCTCGGCCAGGCGAGCGGCAGGGGCAAGAAAGTAGCAGCAGCAGCAGCGCCCTCGGCGCCGCTCGCGCCCCCGGAGCTTGGGAAGAGTCCGCGGCGGGGAGCGCAGCCCGGCGGCGCGGTGCGGCTGCAGCGAGGGCGAGTCCCGGAGCTACCGCAGCGCAGCGCAAAGTTTCCAGCCGGCGGCGCCCGGCGGCGGAGGACCGCTGAGTGCAAGGTGGCCCTGCGAAGAAGTGGGCGTAGGTGGGTCCTCCCGCGTGCCTGGCGACCCCCGCTGCCGCCACTGCGCAGGCGGCGAGTGACACAGCGAACTTTAAAAAGCTGCTAGAGGCGACCCTGCGTCAGGTTCCCCCTGCCGGGGCCCGGGGCTGACCTGGCTAGCCCGAGGGAAGGCTGCGATCCCACCCGCCCGTGACTGGCAACTTTCCGGGTACTTTGCCGCGGAGAACTGCCTGCCTCCTTTCATCCTCCCAGAGCCCAGCCCGCGATTGTGCCCCTCTTTGCTGGAGAGCGCAGGGAGCTTCCCGCCCCGGCAGGGAGTGAACTGAGTCCCCCGCCCGATCCGGCTTCTCGGGGCTGATGTGAGGGACGCTCTCGGCCAGCCCATCTCCTCGTTCCTTCGGAGGGAACAGCTCGCTGTTCCCCACTCTCGGTGCGCCCGGGCTCCCGGAGCCGAAGCCAGCGGCTTGGCCGAGAGCAGGTTCTTGGATGCCGAAGGCTGGGCTCCTCCAGCGTCGGTGCCGAGGCGGCAATGGGTGCCCTCAAAGTGTGGCTCGGGGTGGTCCTAGCGTTGGCTGAATTTGCAGTACTGCCTCATCATTCCGAAGGTAAAAGAACGGTGCGGGGTGTGTGTGTGTGTGTGTGTGTGTGTGTGTGTGTGTGTGTGTGTGGAGGGAGACGGGGTCGTGCAGTTTAAAAGGCTCAGCGGGTTTTAGGGTGGTGTGGGTCGAGTGGAAGTTTCTGTTTTGGGGAGAGGGGTGGAAGTGGACCTGGAGTGGGCTTTTTCTGAGAAGATTCCCATTGCTGATTGCTTTGCATTCGGACCACAGCCCCTGCCATGGCCTCCCTCTGTGTCCTAAGTGCGTTTCAGTGGGTGGGTGGCCGCTGGAGGTGACATCTGTGAAACTGGATTCTCTTTCTTCCCACTTCTCTCTCGCTCTCGAAGGAAAAGCAACTACATGGAGCGTAGGTGAGGAGCGAGCACTCGCTCTTACCTTTGTAAAAATACTTCTCCTATGAAACAAAATACTCCACCTTAAAGCTCCATCTCTCTCCTGCCCTCCTCTCTCCGATGAGTCTCCCCCTAAAGTCCACTTAAGATTTTATAACTAGCTAGTCAGAGCGTGTCCTGGACACAAGCAATTCAACTGCAAGAAAATAAATCTCCCCAGTACCGAGAGGCACCAGCTTGCCTGCTTCTCCAGAAAACAAGTGGTTAATAAGAGTTTAGGTTCATTCTCTTTACTTCGCCCTCCGCCTCCTGGTTTTCTTCCGGAGCTGCAATCTACGCGTAAACCCGGGGAGCTGGGGGATAGAAAGGAGACCGAGAGTTGTCGCCATGATATCAAATGCAGTCTAGGCTCAGCCAAACAAGTAAATCAAGAGTTCAGGGGTCGTGGGATTCCTGGCTCGGGGACACAGGGCGTTCTGAGTTTCCACCTGCTCGGAGGAGCCAGGAAAGTGGCCCTGTTAGAGCTTCAGGAGGGGGAAGGGAGCTGGCTGCTCGGGAGGAAGACGACTTCATCCTTGGCGCTCAGCTCTAAGCTTCCCAGTCTCCCCGCTCCATTCATTATTCATCCAGCAGCGGGAGGAAGAGTTCACCTGCCCAATCGCAAACCAGAGCCGAGCCGGCTGCTGCGGGCACAGGACCGGCAGCCTACTCCGCGCTGGTGCAGAGTGGGGGCGGCTCCCGGGTGCGGAGCCCCGGCGCGGGACTAGGGGCAGCTGGAGGTCGGGGGGAGGACAAAGCCCTGCAGCAGGTCGACTCCCAGTCACTGGAGCGGCGCCTCTTCTTTGCTAGCTTCCCAAGAGAAAGCGGCCTGGTCTTGGAAACCCACGTACAGCAGTGGGAGTTTCCCCACTGGTTAACGTACTACCTTTCCGCATCATCCTGGGAAGTGTGTGGAAGCGGATACCATTCCCCAGAAGCCAGCACAGCCTTCTTCAAACAGTGCATAACCTGCGCAAATGTAAATTGTGTATGTGCATGTGTGTGCATAATTAAAAAAAAAAAAAAACTTGCGAGGTTTAATTATAATAACCAGATGGGACAGTCAGCACAGACCACTCAAACCTTAACTTTGGACTTAAGAAAAATTACAATTTCATTTGGTGGCAGTTTATTGAGAATCGTATTTCAGCATCTCAGAAAACACTCCACAGTTGCTCATGGGGCGGGGCAGTTGGAATGATGCAGTTTCTCAGAACCAAATCTCTTCAAGTGGCAAACACTACTGTTATTAAAAGGGTGTAGAGTGTCCTCAGTGTAATGGGTAAAGTTTAAGAACAGCCTGAGTCTTTTGATGGCGTGTGTGTGTGTGTGTGTGTGTGTGTGTGTGTGTGTGTGTGTGTGATGGTCCTTCAATGATTCTTTGGAAACTGCATGTAATTGTTTTGCCTCAATTTCTGAGCATTCTATTTTCATTTTACAAATTGGATTGCTAGACTGATGGGTATCTCAGTTTCCACCCTAGTTCTGATGATGCTTATCTAAATATAAATGTATACAGACATTTACTAAGACATACTATTTGCCTGGCACCATTCTAAACACTTTACATACTTTATCTTGTTTAACTAAATATCAGTCCCACAAAGTATCAGTTGTCATTTGATGATAACTTTGGTTTGGTTCTGTCAAGGTTTGCTTTTTCTTTTAAAACTAGGAGATTGAGTTCAGAGATGGAAAGCAGAAGGATTTTAGAGACTTTCTCAAGTTTTATTGTTAACCTAGGGAATGATTTTTTACTAGCATATATTTATTGTACAAAGTAAGGGGTTTCCTTAGGATATTCCTGTACATATATAATTGCTTTGAGCAATTTACCCCCTCCATTATTCTTTATTGTTCCCCTTCCCCTCTCCCCCTTATCCCTGCACATCCCTACAATTTTCCCTTTTGTTTCAGGTCCCCCCCCCCCCATCTTGTACATATGAGTGAAAACGTGTGATCTTTGTCTGAGTCTGGCTTGTTTAATTTAATGTGATGATTTTCAGTTCCATCCATTTTCCTGCAAATGACATAATTTCATTCTTCTTTATGGCTGAGTAACACTTCATTGTGTGTTTATACCGCATTTTCTTTATCCCTTTGACACCTAGGCTGTTTCCATAATTTGACTATCATGACTTGTGCTGCAATAAACATGAGTATTGCAGGTGTCTCTGGAGTAAGGCGACATTCATTCGTTTGGGTATGCACCCAGAAGTGGTAAGGTTGGATCATACAGAAGTTCTACTTCCAGTCTTTTGTAGAGCCGCCATACTGATTTTCATAGTGGCTGGACTAATTTATATTCTAGGGAATGGGTTTTTAAAAAAGAAAAGAGGCATTCATATGTGCATCTCTTGAAGGAACACATGCTGACACTCATTTTCCACCTCATGAAATAATTCATTTTCTTCTTAGTACTGAGAGTGTATGTCATACATACTACCAGTACTGCAGTTAATACTTTCTACAATATCATTACTAGAGGTGTGTTCTTCACTAGTCTTTGTGCTTACTGGAGGAGTTAGGATGGCTCCTAGAAATTCCTCTATTTCTTGCTCAGCCCAAGAGTATTGGCTAAGTGAACAAGTATTACCAAATCACATTCTTTTGAATTAAGCTTAAGTAGTACACTAGCCTCCATAATTAGCTGACTGACCTTGAATAAACCATCTAACTTTTTTAGGTAGTTTGGGTTTTGTCACTTACTAAACAAAGAAGTCTAGTAGGTGATAACCCTAAAATATGTTTGTTAATTATTAAGCATAGAAAAAAAAAAGATTGGGGCTTGGGTTAGCTCAGTGATGGAATGTTGCCTAGCATGGCTGAGGCCCTGGATTCCATCCCCAGCACTGCAAAAAAAGAAAAAGATAAAAAGATGAACATTTGCTGCCTTCTTTTATCAACTTGCAACTTTCAAGTTCTATATTGTATTTTAATTGTCGACAGAAAAATTAATTTTATAGGCAAATTGTTGGTGTTATTATTTTACATTGCCTCACATTGCAAAGCTGATAAACTACTATTATTTGAGGACTTAATAAAAATCGTGAGGTCACAGGGAAATTTCTAAAATGGCTACTCTCTGAAGCAGAGAAATACTGAGATGGCACTTTCTAGAGACATTTACCTTGAGTTGTGTTGACATGTGGAAATCCTGGGAGGTTACACCAGTTGGTGTGGGATAGAGAAAGAGCATTGGCTAGGAGGCTAAGACAACTGAGCCCTAGTAGGTGTCCCATCACTCCTCATGTGATTTTAGCCAATATGTGCTGAAAGTGAAGAAGATTTGGAACACTGATGAAGATCAAAGAACACAGCCTTCAGGATGGTTGTGCCTCAATATCAAGAAAACAAAAGTCTTTACAACTGGGTCAGTAAGCAACTTCATGATAAATGGAGGAAAGATTGAGGTTGTCCAAGATTTTGCTTTACTTGGTCTATAATCAACACCCACAGAAGCACCAGTCAAGAAATCAAAAGACACATTGCATTGGGAAAAGCTTTCAAGTGTTGAAAAGTATAGATGTCACATTGAAAACAAAGGTGTGCCTGACTCATGCCATGGTATTTTCACTCTTATCATACAATTTTGAAAGCTGGACATTGAATATGGGAGACAGGAGAAGAATTGATGCTTTTGAATTATGGTGCTGGAGATGACTATTGAATATACCATGAATCCAAAAGAACCAACAGATCTGTCCTAGAAGAAGTGTAACCAGAATGTTCCTTGAATGCAAGGATGGCTAGACTGTGTCTTATGTAGTTTGGACATATTGTCAGGAGAGACCAATCCCTGGAGAATGACATCATGTTTGGGAGAGTGGTGGATCAGTTGAAAAAAGGAAGATCCTCTACTAAGCAGATTGAAACAGTGTCTACAACAATGGACTTAAACATAAAAAAAGATCATGTTCATGGCACAGTGTCAGGTAGTGTTTTGTTCTGTTGTACATAGGGTTGCTATGAGTTGGACATGACTTGGTGGCGCCGAACCCAATCTTGCAGGTTTTTCCTATAAAAGCTACTAATAGATTACACTAGAAAGGATTGCTTATAGACAATGTGTTTTATTTATTTACCTGTAGGTCATCATTTTTGGATCTGCTCTTGGTTGGAGAGTCCCTTTTGTGAGACACTCGATGCTTAAAACCCTATACTAGACATAAGAAGACATTGGCCAAGAAAAATAGCCTCTCTTCACCTTTCATTGTACAAACGTTGATTTAGAACTTATGTGTCGTGCTGTCTGGTGAGGGATTGTTGTTATTATGTGCCATTGGGTTAGTGTCCAACTCATAATGACCCTACGTACAATAGATGAAACAATATCATTAGTGCTTCTCTGCTATTAATAGGGTTTTCAATGACTGATTTTTTTTTGGGGGGGGGAGCAGGTTGCCAGGTTCTTCACAAACATCAAAAAATAACAAAATTCCTATATGTAGAACTTGCCCCCAAGGAGTTTGCACATCCTCAAATTGTTAATAAATAGTAGTAAAATAGCAGCAGAGATATGAGAACATTTGATCCCTCTTGGGTTTCCCAGTATTGGAATTTTACTGATTCCAATTGATTGATACTGATTGCAACTTTGTAGCTTTTGGCTTTTGTAACTACCTGCTAGGAGAAATAAAGAGGTAATGTGTTGTCAGGGGCCCTTGTTTCTAGTATATTGTGTTTCCATTCCCCTCTGGAATGGATTCTGAGTTTTACCCTTCCTGTAGACATTCTTTAGTGAGGACATAGCCATCTGTATTCACTGTTATGGACTTGGATGGTAACATCACTCAATTTTGCTCAGACACAAATAGTCATAAAATACTCTCTACCTCATGGCTCAGAAGAGGGGAGGGACCACCACATGGCAGAGCTGGAGTCTCATGCCAAATCTTACAGTAGTTCGGAAACAGTTGGCCCATTTTCATTTTAACTGCTCTATTAATTGATCTGAATCCTGGTTGACAGTGATCAGGACATGAGCTGTCCTGTCAGTCCAGAAACAATTCTATTTTAACTATTCCACCGTGTACACAGCCATATGCTGAATTATAACACAACATAAAGCTTGAACATTTAAATGCCAACATGTGGCCGCTTGCTCCTAATGAGTCATATTTTTGTGATACCCTGCTCTCCAAATCTCTTCACATCTTAACGGTTGTATCTGCCACTATTTCTTCAGCTAACAGCTCTGACACTTTGTGGCTCTTGGGTTTACCTTTCTTAATTCTCTCAGTTTATCAGTTATCTTTTCTATAGTGAATAGTTTTGTACCAGTACAAATTATATCTCAATATTTCTCTGAATTTTTTTCTATACTGGGGAGTTGAACCTAGTGCCTTACACATGCTTTTTGCAATCACTCTACCACTGAGCTGCACCCCCAGCCCACCTTTAACTTTTTATTTTGAAACAGAGTCTCACTCAGTTATGCAGGCTCCCTCTGGCCTTGAACTTGCGATCCTCCTGCCTCTGCCTCCTGAGTTGCTAGGATTACAGGTGTGAGCCACCACACCTGGCTTTTCTGAAAATATTAATTGTTTTATAGATGTCTGATGAAGGAGTAAATTATATCCTTCAAAGCACTTAAAACAGACATATTGTTGTTTGAAATTTTTACAATAAAATTTTGCCCATATGACCTGTGAGAAATAAGCCAACCACATAGGAAGAAGAGCAGCCTGGCCTCAGGACCTATGCTTCCTTTGTGGTGCCTTACATAGTTGCTTTACCCTGCAGTGTAGATCTTAGCACCTCAGCTGTACCCTATGCCCTGAAACTCGTAGTTTTGTGGGTTTAAGAACTCTGGTTCCTGTTGTCTCTTATAATTCCTCAATTTTCCTATGAAGAAGGCCCACTTCTAGACCTTTACCAACTCTCAGAATTCCTCTACAGCTGCAGTTTCCTTTAAAGTTCAGTTAAAGCCATAAATGCAAAACTTACGTAGTCCTGCAATCGTTTTACTTCCACATCATGACTTGATGGATTAGTGAAAAGGGCTCTTTGCCCTAATTCTAAACCAAGAGCTGCATCTCATACCCAGCTTCATTTGCTGGTGGATGTGCAACGTGCCACAGTGTGGGAGAAATATGCTTGCTCTGGATGACCACATCTGGCTTTGGGTAGTGATAAATGTTTGATAGGACTGGGCATCACACTAGAATGCTTTGTTTTCTCAAGAGAGTAGAAATGAGGTTTTGGAAACCATGTTAATGGAGACTCATTCATGCAGCTACCTTCTGGGCAGAGCTGTTCTGTTTTAGGAAAGCCCTCGGAGGGTAAAGCTTATTTCTTTTGGAATTCTACATCATGGAGCAACATAAATTGAGTATTTCCTTTTCTTAATGATAGAATTTATCAACAGCTACACACGTTTAGCTTCGGTTTGTGGCAGATGTTTGGCATAACCCAGTAAAAATGGGGTGCTACTTTGGGTGCTGCTTTCTGTTTTCACACTGCAGTGAGTTTATAAGGTCTACCTAAACTTTCAACAATGGATCTTGATATGGATATATGCTTACTTCTTGAGGTGCTTGATTTCTTTGGGAGTTTGGAAACAAATCGACTTTGCAAGGTAACACCGTGGAGAAAAGATATAAAATTACAGTCATATACTCCCTAATGATGTTTTGGTCCATGAGGGACCCGTGTATAAGTTTATACTTCCTACTGATGTTATAGTGTCTGAGTTTGGGTCATTTCACTCTATAAAGTGAACACAGCATTGAAATCACCAACCAATGCATTTCTCTGATAGTATCTTCATTGTTAAAAAATACATGGAGGATAGTCTTGTTCTAAATGGTAAATTTTGTGTTTTTTCCTAAATGTTAAATTTTCTTTATTTATGCTAAAGGTTATATACATCTGAAACCACCATATGGTAGATGATAAATAGATACAATCTTGTCTGTCAATTAAAAAAGCCATTTGATATGTGATAGATTTTCATGATCAGACATTAAAAGATTAATGGCCTGAAGAAAGATTCAATTGGATTAATTGTACCTAAGTGATGAGGATCTTTACTATAATTTTTTAGACATCAGAATTATCTACTTAAGTACTTTAAAAAATGAATTGTGTTGGTATGCATAATTTGAGATTTTTTTTATATCAATAGACACATTTCTCCTTTCTTATGACATACTGTAATTAAAATACTATCTTTGGAACAAAATTTCTTAAATAAAAATAAGTCAGTTGAGAAGAATCTTTTTCTCTAAGTTTTTATCTCAAGTTTGTTTTACTTGAATGTCAAGGACATAAAAATCATTTTAACAAAATTTCCCACAGATGTGTTTGATTCAAACCCAAGTTTAAACAGTCATCTCATTTTCTTGAAAGATTGTTCTTTTTTAATATTTTAAGTTAGTGTGCAACTTAATGGGTTTCCTTATGACATTCCCAAACATGCATATCATTGTACATTGCTCATAATCACCTCTCCTACTACCCTCTCATGACCCCCATCTCCTTGTCCCCTTCCTCCCCACCAGTGGTCCTCCTTCTGCTTACATGTCTTGATTATGTTTGTGTATATATATGTATATGCATATATATGCATATATATTTATATATCATATGTATATATATAATCCAGATTTTGCCTTTGGGAGCAATATATGTGATATTTCTCTTCCTGTCCTCCAGTACCCTTTCTTATTGCCCCTCCTGCTCTTTTTAGTCTCTTTTCTCCTTTACATTGTCCCCCTTTTACTTTTGTGACATATATTTTAAAATATTGAATATGTATTGAAATCTAGCATCAGTATATGAGAGAAAACATGCAATGTGTGTCTTTCTGAGTCTAGTTTATTTCACTTAAAATGATCTGTAGGTCAATCCATTTTCTAGCAAATGCCATAGTTTCATCCTTCTTTATGGCTGAATAAAACTCCATGGTGTATATATACCATGTTTTTCTTATCCATTGATCTGTTGATGGAAAAGATTGTTCTTAATTCCATTATTGGTGAATAAAGTAGACCAGTCCTTTCCTATGAGGTCAATGTTTTTGAGCCTTTCTGAATGATTGATTATAGGCAAGCACTGTAGAAAATGTTTCTTTCCCTCTTTAGAAAGCAACTCTGTCACATTGTCAAGATATGGTTCTACCTTGGTGTGTCTGTGCTGTTCCAATCTGGTTTGCAGCTTCAATTTCTCAGAGAATAGCTGGTAGCACATTGTGCATGTGTTTCCAGGTTAAATCAATACCTGTATGTGGCTTAAAAAATTGGTTGAGAATATGCATGTGTTTTTTAAAATTAGGGTTGTAATTTTATACTGTTTTCAAATATAAAACTTAGAGATTTATTTTATCATATGCTAGTTATTCTATACCAAGAACTGCAAAACCAGGAGAAGGCTGTGGCAATCCACTCCTGAAGCAATACTGAAATAATTAGCCATTGAAAACCCCATGAGTCAGACTCAACTTGATGGCACCTAAAAAACAACAGTTTTTCAGAACATACAAGTTGCCCCAGTCAAATTCAACTATTTTTTCCATTTAGAAACAAATCTTTTTTTTTTTTTTTTTTTTGCTGGATAACTAGAAAATATAAGATCATAAGAAAATATAGATCATAAGCAGCCCATCAGAAAAAAAATGGAGTGGAAAGAATTTTGGAGGTCAGGAGCTTAAGAGAAGGGTTCTTTTCAAATAATTACCATCTATACTGCTCTCCTATAAAGTGGGTTGATCTTCCCTAAAAACGCTTGAAATAGATATTTTGTGCTAATCAGATACCTTAGTGAATGCCTACTACGTAAAGAGGTGGGGAATACAAAGAAGTAGAAGCAGTCTTTTTTATAAGAGTGAATATATGTGTGTGTGTGTGTGTGTGTGTGTGTGTGTGACATTCCCACATCCTTAGCAGGAATACCACAATGGTGGTTGGGCATAGTGGCATATTCCTGTAATGCTAAGATACTGGAGGCTGAGGTAGGAGGATCTTGAGTTTAAGGCTAGCCTGGGCTGCATAGCATGTTCCAGGGCAGCCTGGGCCACATAGTAAGACTTTGTCTCAAAACAAACAAACAACAACAGGAAAAAAAAAAAAAGAAGAGAAAAGAGAGAAAGAAAGAATGTCAAGAAGAAGTATGTAAAAGTGAATTCACAAGCAAATGATTCAGGCACAAAGTGCTATAAATTCAAAGGAGGAAGAACATAATTCTGTGGGCTGGACAAGTTGAGTAAAGGAGATGGGATCAGGTTCAAGGGCCTTGAATAGACCAAATGTATGTCCTGTTGTTGTTGTTGTTAGGTGCTGTCGAGTCTGTATCCGACTCATAGCGACCCTCTGTACAACAGGGGAAACACTATTGTCAGTGCTTCTCTGCTGTTCATAGGTTTTTCAATGGCAGATTGATTTTTGGGAGGGGGTTGCTAGGTCCTTCTCCTAAGCCTACAACTTCTGGGGTGTTCCCAGGCGGTCTCCCATCCAGGTGCTAACCAGGCCTGACCCTGCTTAGCTTCTGAGAGCTGACGGGATTGGATGCCACAGGGCTATGGCTGCAGGCATATGTCCTGTAGGAAATGAAAATTAACAAAATCATTGACACTTGAAAATTTATCATGGGATCCTAAGTTGGCCTCTTGGGTTAGAGTGGAGAATTTATGTAAGTCATGTGTGGAAGAGAAGCTTAGCTAAGTAAATTGGGATTGGATTATGGAGGCTTTTCTGACTTATCACAAAGGAAAATAACACTGTATTTAGAGTGTGCTACTAAAAATACATTTATTTTAAAATTCTAATGGTAAGTTTTAATGATGCATTTGCTCATGTGTGTCCAGGAAATGTTGTTTTGGTGTATGGGGTTATTTCTCCAGGGGAAGAATGCTCAAGCTTTTAAGATTTTTGGAAAAAGCAGTTTGCTGGTTATGATGTGTGTAGATGGGAGTTTTAGCAGTAAGCCTGCTGGGGCAGTGGCTATTGGTTTATTATATATCACTTTTAATTCTTTTTTTTTTCCCCCACAGGTGCTTGTCTCTATCAGGGTTCCTTGGTGGCGGTAGGTCTTTCTTAATATATTTCCTTTAAATGCAAAATGCTTGATTGAGGTTATTGAGTGAGGTGATCCTATCACTGTAAAATACTTTTATTTTTCTTCACAGTTTGAGGATTATCCCTCAGCCTGGCATCATCAGGTTCAATTAGTTAATACCTTTTGTAGAGTGAATTAGTTCCTTTCAGGTACTCAGGTATATGGAAGAGAAGTTCAAATACTCAAGACACGATTTGCATTTGTGGCTGTTTTCTGTGTTTTTTGAATCAGAGAGAAAATTAGATACCATTCTCTTGGCAGATACAAATTAGGGCACAATTTGTTTGTATTCCTGTTGCATTTGTTCCTTCTTTGATCCTCTTTCTGAAAAAGTACTATTATTAAATTCAGTAGGATAGAGTTGATTCCTGATTGTTGCTTTGAATTGTAAACTTACGTTTTGGTAAATAGCAAACAAATTAACATTTTTATTTCTAACTGTTTGCCAGAGAGGGTAGAATTGATTTTGAATTTAATGTCAGAATGACTTGGGGGAAAAGCTGATGCAAGTCTCATGCATTGCTTTTCATTAATAATGTACTATGGTGCATAACAGTGTGTTAAAGCCTTATTGAAAAGACTGTCTACACTCCATCAACTCTAATAAATGATGTGACAAGTCATTCCTCACCACTTTTTATTTTGGTTTAATAAATGCTATAATAAAACAGAACTAAAATGATTGCACAGGATTTGCTCATTTACATCACAATGTGCTATTGACATGTGTGATATTAGTAAGTCATCTTGGATTATCTTTCTGGTGTTGAAATAGATGAGGAATATATGAAATGTCCAAGAGTCTAGCTAACTATAGATATTCATGGTAATGTTCATACATCTGATATTTATATACTATAGTTACTGCTCTGGAGATTTACATATTTTTTCTTCATGATATTTTTCTAATAAAGAATCAGGAAGACAACATTTTCCTTTTATTTCTCATTCCATCCCCTTAAAAGCAGACATTTCTTCCTCTTTATACTTTTATACATGGGCTTAGTTCAGTTGGTAGAGTCCTGTGCTGCACTTTCTGAGGCCCTGTGTTCAATCCTTAGCTGCTGTAAATATGGGAGAAGGACTCAGCAATCCATTTCTGAAGCAATCCCAAAACAATCAGCCATTGAAAATCCTATGAATGGCAGAGAAGCACTGATGTAGTGTCAGGCATGGCACAGTAGAGATAAGTAGCTGGAGAGGATGGGTGAGGGGGATGGTTTCAGGAGAGGAGGCCACAGTGTTGGGCAGAGGGCAGAGTGTGTCCAGCCTTGCTCAGATTTTAACTTGTCCTCTCAGTAAGGTGGGTTAACCATTGAAAAAGTAAGAGAAGAGGAATGACAAAGTCTGACTTATTGTTTAATTAAATTGCTAGGATAGGAATATAAAAAGAAATAGCATTCTTGTTTCTAGGGAAACCATGTTGAATACTTTAAAAAGACTCCATGGAAGTGAGTTACTAAAAAATTGCTACCAAATTAAATGTGGAAGATGCAGTTATAAATGATGGGGGGGGAGGAACTTGAAAATCTAGAGAGATTCTGCTGTTGGATTTGTTTGGAATCATTTTAAATTCTCTTTTTATTTAAAAGACATTGAAATTGGCCACAGGAATGGCAGTGTAGCTCAGTGGTAGAGCGTTTGCTGTTTGATACATATGAAGCCTTGGCTTTTTGTCTTTTCATTGTACAAATTTTGGGGGTACAGAGTGATAATTCATATATACAGTGCAATTTTCAAGCCAAGATTGTTGATACTTCATGTTATTAAACATTTTACAAAAAATTTTTGATTAATATGTAAGGATAATTATATAAGGGCTGGGGTTTAGCTCAGTTGGTAGAATGTTGCTCTGTGGTCTCTGAGGACCTAGGTTCGATCCCCAGCACTACAAAAACAGGAGAAGGATGTGGCAATCCACTCCCAAAGCAATCCTGAAACAATCAGCCACTGAAAACCCCATGAGGGTCGCTATGTGTTGGACATGACTTGACAGCACCCTGTTCTTGACAAAACCCTGTTCATAGGGTTTTCAATGGCAGATTGATTTTTGGAAGGGGGTTGCCAGGTCCTTCTCCCAAGCCTACAGCTTCTGGTGTTCCCAGGCGGTCTCCCATCCAGGTACTAACCAGACCTGACCCTGCTTAGTTTCCGAGGTCTGACAGGATCAGATGCTACAGGGCTATGGCTGCAGGCATACTATTCTAGGGTTTCTTTATTAAAGGACTCTGGGTGTGGAGATATCTATTGTAAAAGATATCACACTCAACAGCTGAGCATGGTGGTTTGGTGTCTGTATCCCAAACCTTGTAATTCTTCCTACATGCTTATGGTTTTAGAGCCAGATGTGACTTCAGAGGTCATGTAGTTTTACATACCTTATTTTATGGCTGAGGAAACTGGGGCAGGGCTGTGAAGTCCTTGAGGCTCATTCACTTGTCAGGTGAGTGACTAGAAGCAGAGCGTTGGTCATCTTGAAAATGGTAGGTGTTAGTTTTACCCAGAAGAATTCCATAAAACATCAAGCAAATGAGAACATGGATTTAGATGCTTTTTAGCTGTTAGTGGCTAATTCTCAACTTGTCTTGTGAAGATGCCTCTCACTGATACCTTTTCAGTTTCCTCACTCGTGGCTCATGAAGCCCCAGATAGTGGAACATTAGGGGCCCTGGTAGTCAGAATACCTGGTTTGCCTTCTTCCTTCTCTGCTGCAAACCAGCTCTGTGAACTAGTTATAGGGCAAGTTATAGAAACTTCTAGAACCTCCATTGCCTACTATGTGAAGTGGGGATAAATAAAGCCTCCCCAAAGGGTTTTTATGGAATTAATATACTTTTGTTTTTTCTTTTATTTATTTTTTTACTGTAATAAAATTCTACTTTACCATCC
Organism: Pedetes capensis; assembly: GCA_007922755.1. Lineage (NCBI taxonomy): Eukaryota > Metazoa > Chordata > Mammalia > Rodentia > Pedetidae > Pedetes > Pedetes capensis. Next base: position 17,681 of record VMDO01013056.1, on the reverse strand, counting down.
AGGAAGGAGAAGAGGAAGGGACAGTGACTTAGCACTTACTAGTATTTAGTGCTCTCAACACTTCCAGGAAATAAATGTTGCCTTTACAGACATGGAAGCTGAGGCTCAGAAAGTTAACACCACTAGGAAGTGTTAGAGAAAAAGAGAGTTCGAATCTGTTTCTGATGCAAGCCATTTCATTGAGCATTCTGTTTCTCACAGCCAAGCCAGCCTGCATGTTGTCTTTGAGCACAATTAGCTTGTTTCACCTTCAGTCTTGTGTGCTCAGTCCCCTCCTCGCTGCACCTGCCATGCAGTTGTCTCTGCCAATCTTTCTCCCTGACCTGCAAAAGCCAGCTGTCCCTGGCTAACCCCTTCCCATTTAACTGAGGCTGTCCTACACTAGTGTGCGTGCAATAAATTACCACATGATGCAAGAAGCATGCAGAGCAACACTGCATCTTAACAAGTGTGTGATACTATATATGGTATATCATGTGTGTGTCTACTAATCCCCTTGGGGTGTTGTGCTTTACAGCTTTTGGCAGCTCTATGGACTTGCAGGGATGTTCTGGGATGATTTGGTCCTAAGCCATATGTAGCCATCTCTCAGTTGTGTACTGAGTTGGGCTGTTTCCCTTTCCCTTTCTTTAACATTGTCTTTCTTATTGTTCTTTTCTTTCTATTTGTCAGATCAGAAATTGCCAGATGAAACCAAAAATACCATGAGAAATAATGAACAATCTATTTTGTATATGTTTCCTAGCCCCAGTACTCATGCCTTTTTAGATTCACAAAACTTTTGCAAAACTCGAAAGAGTGGAGAAAGTGTGGAAAAAAGTCTGACTGTCTTAGATCCGAAATCCATCAGAAGGAAACAGTTAATATGCTTAACAATAGCAGGGGTATTCAGTGTGTGAGGAGGAAAATGCTTCCTATTTCCAAGTTTTTGTATATCTTCTGCTCTTTTCTAAATATACTAAATAAAAAGAATTTTTAACTGTCTTTTTGCATTGCATCACCACATGTGAATACTTCTTTATTAAATTTTTCCTGGGATGGATGGTTTGACTCTTCATCTCAATTTTTTCCAACTGTAAATGGAGATGAGGTATTCCTTCACAGAATTGTTGTGAAGGTTAAAGGAGATCAACATGAAGCATTTAGCCTAGTGCTTAATCAAGTTTAGCAGCTATTATTGTTATAAAGCAGCTGTAATTGGCAAATGTGAATAAAACTATTTTTCCCTACATCAAAAGTGTTAAATGTTGGGATTTTCCCACTTGAGATACTTTTGCTGACAGATGCTGACAAAGTGAACCATGAAGTATTAACTTGTAGCAAACTCAAAAGAACATTTTTCGAGGATAATAAAAATGTAGAGTGTTTGCTATATGTAATGTGATAAGGCATAAAGATCCAAGCTTTGGAGTTTGAATCTTGGTACCACAAAATAACTGCTGTGTGGCTTTAGATATGATACTTTATGTCATATCAGTTTGGGAATTCAGTAATGGGAATTATAGTCCTCATAGGGTAATGTGAAGATTAACTAAGAGTATGCTTGCAGAAGAACCTAGGACGGAGCCTGGTAAGCATCAGGAGCTCATGTCATCTAGATGGCCACAAGTTGTTGGAGTGGAAAGGATTGAGGGATCAAGATCAGGGGATCTTGCTTCGGGTCCTGCCTCTCTAGTTTTAGCTATGTAGCATGGAGTAAGTCACTTGAATGAAATGAAGTCTCAGCTTCCTTCTTTCTTTCTTTCTTTCCCTTCCTTCCTTCCTTCCTTCCGTCCGTCCGTCCGTCCGTCCTTCCTTCCTTCCTTCCTTTCTTCCTTCTTCCTTCCTTCCTTCCTCCCTTCCTCCTTCCCTACCCCATCCCCCATCTTTCTTTCTTTCTGCCTGCCTGCCTTTCTTCCTCATTTTTTTGTGTTTTTCAAGGGTTGAAACTAGGGCCTCACATGTGCTTCTTACAAGTGCTTTACCACTGAGCCACATCCCTGGCTGATTTTTTTTACTTTGTATTTTGAGTCAGGGAAGGTCTCATTAAGTTACATAGGCTGCCTTTGGCCTCAAACTTGCAATCCTCCTGCCTCTGCCTCCTGAGTCACCAGGATTGTAGATGGGTGCCACTGTCCTGGCTAACGTTTCAGTTTTTAAATTTAGAATTAAGAGAGTTAGATTAGGTTCTTTGCAAGATCTCTTAGCACAGTATGGCAATGACAGAAATGTTCCATGTCTGTGATCTCCAGTGTGGTAGCCAGAAGTCTACATTTTTTGAGCCACTGAGTATACTTGAAATGTGGCTAGTGGCCCTGAGGAAGTGTATTTTAAATTTAGTTTAATTTCAATTAAAATTTAAATTTATATAGCCCCTCATGGCTAGTGACTACTGTATTGGAAAAAGCAGCTTTAGTTTGGAAATTTAAAATTCTTAATGTATCATAGCTTTAACTTGAAATAAAGCTTCATGGATGGTTTGACCCTGGGTGAAAACTTACTGTGGCATTTTAAGGAATTGTAAGAAAGGTAGCAAGAAATTTGTTGTAGAACCTCTGTTTACTGTTTGGTTATATAATTTGTACAGTTTTGAGGTCATCTCTATTATGGCACTACTCTGTCCATATTCAGAGTATTTTCTTAAATAAAAGAAAGGAAGGGAATGACAGCTGAGTCATCGCCTGCAGCCTAATCTTACATATTCCATTAACATTTTTACAACTTTTTTGGTGTGTGTTCTATCAAAATCTGGTGTACTCATGGGAGTGTTGTCCACTGTTTATATTATTGCAGAAAAGAATTGAGAACTTCTAACCTAATCTGGCCTAATTCTGGCCAAGGAAAAAGAAGGAAGACAATGAGAGTTCTTTGGTGTTTTAAAAAATTGATGGGTTATAACATTACTTTTTTTATTTGAAACTATAACATGAAAGATAGTCCTGTAGAAATGAAAATATCTCTGAATTTTGTTTGTGCTGGTATTCATCAAAATGCTCAAGAGATTTTATGCAGATGAGAGATGAAGAAAGTGTGGAAGCTTTCCCTATTAAGTGCTCAAAGTACCTCTAAATATGTAATGACTCCTGGGGATGTAGCTCAGTGGTAGAGCACTTGCCTAGCATGGCAAGGCTCTGATTTCGATTCCTAGCACTGCAAACAAAACAAAACAAAACAAAAACAAAAACATTGATAACAAGACCCTTAATAAATCTTCCTCAGTAAATACTATTGAAACATCCTAGAACTGAGATAAATACTTGGCTTTCTATGAATATATTCAGATGGCACACAATACAATCAGCTATTCCTTAATTCCTTAAATTTCCCTTAAGGAATTTCCCAATACTTTTTATTGGGTAATATAGGATAGTACTGTTTATTTATCTGTTTGTTTTTAATGCCTCTGTTCCTTCTTCATTTATTTGTAAATACTAGGTAACCTGCTTTTAAGTGGAGAAGCCACTCTTTATTAAAATGTACTTATTTTGTGGTTAAAAACTTATCTTTTTGTAGCATATCATTCCTGTGCTAGGAGAGAGGTAGTGAGCTTCCTTTAACTAGAGGTATTCAGCTTGTTGTTGTTGTTGTTAGGTGCCGTGGAGTCGGTATCCGACTCATAGCGACCCTCATAGGGTTTTCAATGGCTGAGTACTTTGGGATTGTCTTGGGAGTGGATTGCCAGGCCCTTCTCCCATTCAGCTTGAGGCAATCCCAAAACAATCAGCCATTGAAAATTCTATCAGAGTCGCTATGAGTTGAACATGACTCAGCAGCACCTAACAACAAATTCAGCTTGAGACAAACGAAATCAGGAATGAGCTGAGGTGGCTTGGTCTTGGTAATTTCCAAGGGTTGTTCTAATCTGATTCTTACTGTGTGGATTCAAAGTTAGAGCTGTGTGTTCCTGCCTAAGAGGCCCTTGGAGAGGGAGAGAAAATTCCCTTCGCTAGAGTATGTGTTTCTTCTAAGGGAGCAATTTTGTAATCTTGAGTACAAGGTAGTGAGACTTGGCCAGTGACTGCCTCAGATGATCCTTCTTACTTGCTGGTGTTTTTTAAGTTGTGCATCATAATCAGATGTGCTGGTTTCCTATTTGGGGATTTATATCTTCTTAGGATAATTGTGTGAGAGGAATAGTACAAAGGATTTTGTACTTTTATTGATGAATAATCCATATGCATTTTCCTTCTTATTCATATTTCTGTGGTAGAAACAGATGTTTTAAGTTAACAAACACATTTCTTATGCTTTTGTTTTGAATTTAGAAGATATGACTGAGCTTGGGAGCCATATGTATTTGCTCACACTACACTATGCATGATCATGTATCTCAATTTTCTGGTCAGGCCATACGTTTCCCCCACCTTTTCATTTATGTTTTGTTTGTGCTCTGTTCTCTCTAAATTGCATTATGACCTAGTACCTCATTTTGTTTTTTCCCACTTCTTGGTGTATAACTGTAAAATATATACATATGCATATTTACTTAATACATAGTACATTTATATATGAGCATGTATATATGAATATACCCCCTAGAATAGAACTATCACTCATTTATGACTACTTATGATATTATCTTATTATAGTTTATTTACTTTTTCAAGTCCTTTGCTTACTAAGGGAAAAATAATATATGAATATCAAATGACAACTGAGTTAAACCAGCTATGTTTTCTTGGAATTTGAATTATAAATGTCTAAAGAACAATTGACTTTGGAAATTTCATATGGATGATATTTCATTTCTGCAACAGGAGGGGGCATTTAAATATAAAATTGGCACAAAATAATTTTAAAAAATCACTGAGCAGTTTTATATAAAATAAGCACGTACCTTCTTCTGGTATCTCAGCTAATTTCTTTTAGCAATGATTTTTTTCGGCTCCCAACATTTATAAACTGAAGGAAGAAGGAAATGGAAATGATTTCATAGTAAGATACTGTTTATTGTTAGTACCCAAGAGGCCCTTAATTTTGGGCCATGACCTGAGAATCCTTGCCTGACAGCTCCTGAGATTGATTATTTATTAAGTTTGTGTCATTCCTTTCCTCCAAAGGGAAATTGAGTGTGTGGGGGGAGATGGGGAGAGTGGAGGGGACCATGAAGGGGAGACTGCCTGCATAGAAGAGCAGATTTCATTGTTCTTTTCACTTGACATTCTTGAAATGGTTTTGCAAATGGTGGGCAGGAGAATATTACTAACAGAAATAGATACCTGTTCTTTGGTGTACTTACTGTATTGATGTTCCATAGAGGGAACATGGTCTAGGGAATGAGAAATCAGGAACACAAAAGCCTGAACTTAGGACTGAGAAGAAACCTCTCCCTCTCACGTTTGCTGTAGGAATGGATGATAAAAGTGATCAGGTGGATTCCGAAGATATTGGTCAGCTCCCAGGTGCTGGACCTTGTGATTGGATCCATGGAGAAGACCAAGATTAATAAGACATGAGGTGAACTCCTAGGACATGTGGCAGCAGACCTTAGGCTGTCTACTCAAAACTCCTTCTTCCTCTTCTCTGCTGTAAGAGGCGTGGTCTTTTGTTCAGTCACCTACCCCTTCCTCACATGGCTTATGTAAATCTGAGTTGTGAGCGAATCAGAAAATTTATATTCCCTTGTCTGGGATTAATTAAAAACCCTGCCTATGAGTATGCATCTTAGTTGTGGCCAGTGAGACGTTCATGGAAGTCAGCTAAGATTGTTGGCTCTTTATAAAGAGCCCTATAAGCAGCACCTCCCTTCCTCTAAGTTTGAACAAGTTGAAAAATAAAACAGAGAATAAATTCAGAGGTCAGAGTACTACCCTAAGGGCTAGGAGTGTAGCTTAGTAGCCTAGCATGGAAGACTGCCTGGTTTCCATCCCTAACACCACAAAAGTAAATACATATATCAAAACTTAAAAATTACTCTTTTGTTTTTTAACCAGTGAAGCTAAGTTGGAACATATAGCTTTAGTTCCTTTGACCAAGTGGGCTGCTAATTTTGAACTCAGAATTGAGCAGGCTTTGGCCTTCAGAGAGAGCATTGATGAGGGAGTTTCCCCATGTGAAAGTAGTGGACATATAAGAATTACTGTTTAGAGGAGTAGAGGAAGACACAAGTTTAATTGCTAGCCTTGCCCCCTAGAAGAGGAAGGAGTACAGACTGTGTTAAGCCTATCTAGTTACTCTTTTAAATTGACCAGTAAGATAAGTCATGCCACCTTCCTAGGCTAAGAAAGATCTGGAGTTAATTGTTGATATCCTTTTACAAAAAGGAAACTTCAACAGTGTGAAAAAAGAATTACCCAGTAATGGAAGATTTTAAAGTTTAGCCTTGGAACATTTTCACATGAAAAGGTGATCTCTGGAGCAGCAGCAACCATTTTGCAACTATTAGAACACCTAGCTAACACACAGAAGTGGCTAGAGGAGAAAGATGGAGTTTGTTTTCTCCAGGAGTCTGGCTATTGATGTGCTGACTTAACTAGCACAGAAACCAACTTTCCTAGGGAATTCTCATGTCACCTAATAAATTCTCTCATTGTTTAAGCCAATATAAATTTAAACCAATACCCCATAATCAGATGATAAATGCAGTCCAAAGCATTGTGGGAAAGTATCAGGAGATGGGATTAAGGCAGCATGGTTAAGAGTGTGAGCTCTGGATTCTTGTAATTAGGCTGAGTTCTTCACTGCTGTGTGACCTTGGACAAGTTATTTACCTCATCTTTAGAATGGCGTTAATGTTGTTATTAGGTGCCGTCAAGTTGGGTCTGACTCATAGAGATCCTATGTACAACAGACAAAATACTACCTGACACTGTGCTATGCCCTGAACTATTGTCAGTGCTTCTCTGCTATTCATAGAGTTTAGAATGGCTGATTTTTTTCAGAAGTAGGCTGCCAGGTTCTTTTCCCAAGCCTACAGCACCCGTATTCCCAGGCGCTCTCCCATTCAAGGACTAACCAGATCTGACCCTGCTTAGCTTCTGAGATCAGAAGGGATCAGATGCCAGAGTGGTATGGCTGTAGACAATGGAGAAAATAGTTGTGCCTATATGACAGAGGTGTTGCAAAGATAAAAAAGATAATACGTGAAAGTATCTGGGATACTATAAGCACAGGCTAGCTATTGAAGATACTGTTATTCAGAAGGAAACTACCTTTGATCTTGGCCTTGAAACATGGGCCAGTTTAGACTTGGGAGAGATGAGAGAAATTCTCTGAAGATAGAGGATTAGTTCTAGTACAAGCCTGTGTGGCAAAGGGAGTCCAGTTTGGTTGAAGTATGAGAAGTGATGGGATAAACTACTGAGAAGGGATTTTGAGACTCCAGCTCACACAGAGCTTGGGGTAAGACTTTTGAATTACATTCTGGAGGGAGTGGAGACCTTTGAAATGGATATCATTTGCTCTTGAATTCAAACTGTGTCCTACAAACTGACTAGCGTCCTGTTGGAGATGAGATTTCCTAGTACTGCCTTCTGCTGTGTTCCTCCCTTTTCTCATTTTACTGCCATCCTGATGTAGTTGCTCTGTAGAGCATTCGAGAGAGTATGGGTGCCTCCATGTAACTGACCAGCACTGAAAGAGAGGTCAGTTTGCAGACATATTCCAACAGCGAGTCAGTACCACTGAGTTCAGCTGAAGTGAGTTCACCTGGCATTATGTCAGAGGAAACTACCAATTAATGGGCACTAATGCACTCTGTAATTTTTGATGTCCATCATGATGCCTCCCAGGTAGTGGTGCAATCTTTTCGCTTCCTCTTTAGTCAGATTTCGCATTGCTTCTTCACAATTGGCAAAGATTAAATTAAGTTCCGGAAAAGTGTTAATATAAAGTACATGTTGTTATATTCAAATTTCTTTTTAAAGTGATTATGTTGTATAGGCTACCCCAGATGTTGAAAAGCATGATTTTTTTCTCATACTGGACAAGAGAACTAAGTACATTATTATTTGCTTCTAGAATTTTTATCAGATTTATCAATTCCTACATCTAAAATGCAGAGTTTTTAAAAGAAAGATCAAGCATGGCCAAAAACTTTAAGTGTAGGATCACTTGAAAAACATGAACTGCTAGACACGATTCTAAATAGCCTGGGGACCTAGGAGGAGGAGAAGGCAGAATTCATATGCATGAGACAACTCAAGTGAATATGAAAAGGAGAGAAACTCGTTAATTAATTAATTAATTAATTAATTAACTGTGGTACATGGGAGCTGAACCCAGGGTCTCACAGATACTTTACAAGTGTTTTACCACTGGGCTGCTCCACAAGCCCACGGGTTTTGCTTTTTTGTTTGTTTTGTTTTTGTTTTGTTTTTGTAAATTTTGAAGCAGAGTCTCCCGAAGTTACACAAGCTGCCTCTGTCCTGGAACTCGGGATCCTCCTGCCTTAGCCTCCGAAGTTGCTGGGATTAAAGACATGCACCACTGCACCCAGCGGGAAACTCATTTTAAATGGCTGCTTTGGTGCCCACTTTAGAAGAATCACTCAAACTGTTGAAGAAAAATAAGTGTCGTGTTACATTTCTTACTCTTTCATTTATGATTAGGAAGAAAACTTTTCAATAATTCCAGTTAGGAGATAAAGTATAACAAAAGAAATACTGTGCGCACCAAAGCATGTGTGTTCATTCCTGTGAGGTGTTTTTAGCTCAGCTTATTAAGGTGAAGGATACTATGCAAGGGAAATTGTGTCTTTAAAACATTCCTTTCTTTCTCCTGGCATTATTGATATATTACTGTTAAAAAGAAAGATATTTAAAAAGGTAAACAGTAGTGTTCTTTAAAATTCAAACCATAAAATGCAGATAGAATATCATCTCAATTTTTGAGGGATGAGAGCTTTCTTTTTTGTTTTTCTAAGTGAAATGGCCATCTTGTTTTATTTATTATGTTTAAAGGAATACAGAGCTGTTCTAAAAGAAGCCAAACGTAAAATATACAAAATAAAGTTGGATGTGGTGGCACACACCTATTATCCCAGTATAGGGAAGCTGAGGCAGGAGGATGGGAGAGGGATGGGGCAGTCCACTCCTGAAAATAATCCCAAAACAATCAGCCATTGAAAACCCTATGAGGGTTACTATGAGTCAGACTAGACTTGTCAGCACCTAAAAACAGCAAGGCAGGAGGATCTTCAGTTCAAGGCCAGCCTGGGCTACATGGTGAGACCTTGTCTCAAACAAACAGCACACACCCACACCCACACCCCCCCCACACACACACTAAGGGAAAAATTCTATTAATCCCAGTAATTACACAAACAAAAATAATTACTATTAAATATTAGAGGAATTTATTGCAGAACTTTTTCTATGAACATGTGTGCACATGTGCTATGTGTGCTCAAGAAAAAAATAGGCATCACAATATGCATAGTGCTTGCCTACCTATTTTTTAAACTTATTACTGAAAAATTGATATTTTTCTCTGTTGATATATCATTATCTGTCATGGATAGATTGTATTTATGTACCCATTCCTGTTGACTTGGATTCATATTAATCCATTATTTTAGGATTATAAGCAACATCATGATGAACGTTCTTACAAACTTTTCTATTTCTTTAATGTACATTTCTTATAAATACTACTTTTGAGACACATGGTATATATATTTTAAAAAATACTGTGTACACATTTAATAAATAATACCAAGTTGTCCTTCAGGGAAATTATGCCCATTTGCATTGCCACTAATATAAGGATAAAACCAACACCTGGTTTTAGAATGATTGATATTTTTTTTTTTTTTTTTTTTTTTTTTTTGGTACTGGAAGGTTGAACCATGGCCTCTCACACAGACTTTGCAAGTGCTCTACCACTGGGCCCATTTTTCTTTTTTAATCTTGTGAAAGGGTCTTGCTGTGTTCTGTACACTGTCTCTGGCCTTAAACTCTTGATCCTTCTGCCTCCACCTCTGAGTAGCTGGGATTACAGGTGTGTGCCACCACACCTGGCTAGAATGATTGATATTTGAAGGTTGATGGAATAGAAGACAGTATTGACAAATTGGATAACATTTGAAAACTATCTAACAATGTAAAACTAAAAAAGAAAACCCAATAAAATACAAGTTTTCAAAGATTTAGTGTTACAAGGAATCACTTTGTACTTATAAAGAATTCAAATTCAAATATTTAAGAATACCATCAAACTTTATGGACTAAACCAGATGATAGTAGAGAACTCACATAAGAGAAAATACAAGTAGCATATTAAGAAGAATCATTGTTAATAACAAGTAAAAACTAAACCTATAATGGGATATCACCTTGAACTTTTTAGAAAAAAATTTCAATGATCAAATTCAGTTTTGATGCAACTTCTGGGAATTTGCTGTAAGGAACTAATTTAGAAGAAAGAAATTTTATATGTAAAGAACTGTTCTTTCCAGAATTATTTATATTATTGAAATGTCTATAGTAGAGGAATGGCTAGGTAAATCATAAATTATCTCCATATGGGACATTTTATAGTCATTAAAATAATAGATGTGAAGAGCAGAATCTAGCCATGTAGACTCACTTATGAAGTAATGTTAAGTGAAAGAGTACTGAATTCAAACTTTGTGATTAAAGGTATTTTTAAAAAATATATCTTTTTGTGATTGGAAAACCATTTTGGGTCAAGAGAAGAGAGAGAATTTGTAAGTAGAAGTGCAGAACCAGTAACGAGAGGATAGAAGTTATAAATGACAATGGATGGAGAAAGTCAAGAAGGGACAAGATAAATGGGCTGAGATTAAACCATTAGTGGCAGGGACAACATAGTCAGGATTCTTTTTTTTAAAGATAGGAGCAAAGCAAGAGAAAGTATTTGAAAATTAAATTATTTATGACTCAATGCAAGTGACAGAAATGCAACTCAAACTAATTTAAGCAAATCCTGTAATTTGTTGCTCCCTTAGCCTGAACTCCAGGGGGATGGCATTAGCTTTAGACATAGCTGCATCTGTGCATTCACATGAGGTTGTCAGGATTTTTCATGCCACCTTTCTTGACTATGTGCTTTATTCTGGATTGTCATCATTCCCTGGCATCCTCTTTGTGATGGAAACAATCGTTTTTATATAGTTTAAAGAGTTTATGTTTCCAAATAAACGACAGCCCTTTTCTGGAGTGGCACCTCCGTAAAAGTTTCTCGGAAAAGTTCTGATTGCTCTGGCTTAAGTCAAGGATCATACTCCCCAGGTATAATATACCCTCTGGCGGGGGGAGAAGAAACCTTATGATTTATCACATCACCAAGTAGAGGAGAGCAGTTTTAAAAATGAAAGCATGCTGGCCAAAGAGAAAGGAGCAGATGCTCTCTTCAAGGATAAATAGACATTTGGAGGCTTCATGGCTTGTTTACGGTGTCTTAAGTGAGAGCTGCCATCTGCTTGATTGGCCTCATCAACGCTGCTGGAGAACAGGTCATTAGAACCAGGTCTTCTATCTCTTGGCTCCTCCCATTGGCCCCTGACTTGAACTTGCCTTTTGGCATTCAGATTTCTGACTTGTCCATGGAATGGCTTAGTCATCCTTCATGGATGGACACCCATTCCTTCTGCCTACCTGGGTCACAGTTCATATATTCCTACTACAAGCCATTGAACCTCTGCACCAGTATTCATGTTCACTTGCTTTTCTCTGAAGCTAAGAAGGAATGTTAGTCAGACACATTTCACTCCATAATAAACCTTCACTTGTCTGAAAATAATAGTCAGCAAAGCATGGCCATATTTGATAAGTTAGGGCCACATTGACAACCTTTCTGGTAGTCTGGAGGGAGGGGCAGTGCAGTAGGTGTCTGGTAGGTTAGATGTTAATACATTTTGAAATGAAATGTTTTATTGTTTTCTTGAAATGCTTGTTTGGACCATTTCTCAGGTACTTAGTTCTTTGTTTCATTTATTTTCCTTTGATAAATGACCACTAGGAAGAGAAAACAGTCTGTATTGGAGCCTGAAAATGTACTGACTGGAAAGATAGAGCTCAAAGTGCACAGGGCCAAATATTTTTCTAGTCCTCTGAAATGAGTTGATGACTTGACGTATAGTTTTCAAAACAAAATCATTGTCCCACTGAGGAGGGAGAGTAAGTTAAATCATGGCATTGGGGGTGTTTAAGAGTTAAGATTATTATCTGAAAGAGATATTATCATTTTTAGCCTTTCTGGAATTACAATGTCCTTTTCCCCTTTGGCTCCCAAAAATGTGGAAGGAGTTTTGTGATGTGGGAAGTAAGGTAAGTTTCATTATCCTTGGTTAGTTTGCTGTTGTGCCTGTAAATTAAGCTTCCCTCTCCCAATGTAAGGAAAGGCTTTTTTTTTTTTTTTTTTTTTTTTTTTGGTATTTAATTTACTTCTATTCATGGAGATCTTCAAAGACTGCTGTTAGGGAAAGGAAATCAAAACTTGGCTGCTTTGTCTTTAGAAGATAAAATGTCAACACCTCTGGGTTTAGATGTGAAGTAAGTTGCATTTCATTCTGGTGTGGATATTTATCACCATGGGTTTTCTACAGTTGACAATAGTCCTTATGGCTCAGGAATTATAGGTCCACTAAGATTCAAAGAAAATAGAAACAGATGGGTCTTGATACATTGAGCTAAGAAGAGTAGATCCAGACTGAGCAGGAAAGAAGTGTCATGAGGACGTGCTGGGTGGAGGGCCCGTGTCATTTCTTTCAGTGTGAGTCCAAACTATATGTGAGCATAGATAATCACGTGGGAACTCTGGGATAGGCTGGGAAGAGAGAATAATGAAGTAGTAATGACAGTTAAAGAGATCTTTATGAAAAGAACTTTAGGGGCCACTGCCACAGCTACCTTTTTAATGGCTGAAAGAGCACTTATAAAACATGGCTGAGTGGTTCATTTCATTTCTTGTTTTATCTCAAAGACTTTGCATGTAGATATCAGATGTAGGTTGTGTGTTAGTAGAAAGATTGTCACATGTCTCTGCCTATTTTACCTTATTTTATTTTACTTTGAGACAGGGTCTGGCTATGCTGCCCAGGCTGGTCTATAACCTGTGGACTTGAGACCTGCCTGCCTTAGCCTCTTGAATAGCTGGACAATAGTCATGTGCCACCACATGTGGCTTTGCTTTTGCATATGTTCTCTAAACTCAGTGTTCCTCAGTTTTTGTGTATGCCTTAGTTTTCTTATCCATGTGTCTTTGTTCTAACATCTCAGTATTGATCCTGAAATGATCAAAACATGGAATCAAGAAGGGGATAGAACTAAGAGCCTTCACTTACTATTATCTCCTTACTGTGTTATGATGATTTGCGTGTGTGTGTGTGTGTGTGTGTGTGTGTGTGTGTGTGTGTGTGCAGGTGTGTGTAACAATGGAAACTATTCTGGCATTTGTTCTGTTTTAGGCACTCCTGTCTTCTGGATCTCTGAGTGGGCCAAGTCTTAATAGGTGTGATATTACCTACAACTTTAACTTTGCAAATGGAATGACATCTCACCTTTGGTAATTCAGCTCTCTGGCAATCTCACGTGTTTGGAATACAGTTAAGAAACAGCAACTAATAACAAAAGGCCTGTGAATGAGCCAAAATAGATACCACATTGTCTATGCCTAGAAGGCCTGATTGATTTATTCCCCTGAGGCTACAGAGAGCTGCCTGCCTTGTTGTATGAAGTAGGTTGGGCTAAAGGAAGAGGCCTAATTGCAGCACTCAGCAGTGTTGCCTAGAGAGAGGCTGGTGTGCTCTGCCAGGTGGCAGAAAGAGTGGAATGTATAGGTGAACTCTTCAGCGAAAGATTCTAAGTCTTATTTCTTTGTAATCATATATATTTTAAATCACTCTTGCTATCCTAGGAAATCTATAAAAAGTAAACTCTTTTTTACGTGGAATAGGTTTGATGTCTTAATAAGGTACCTTCCCTGTCCAGAGTTTGTGGACAGCTGGTATGTATCTGCTTTGGGAAACATTACATATAATAATATTGTCTATGCTCAGTTCTGCTTTTGTATAGATACATAGTTTAAACTGCATGCTTCTGTTGTACAAGCAGATACATGTCAGCATTCCACAGGTGCATGTTGGGATGCATTAATTTGGGGCTCAGAAACATTTTTATTACCTGAAATTCCTTTATGGTTATTGAACATTTGTTTTCACTTCTAATCTTCCATTTGTACAGTAAGAATTTTTATTTTCTTTCAAATCCTTGATAGTTACATTACCTTTTAAATCTGCCCAAGGATACTTGCTGGATCAGATCTGAAAGGAGGTTATCTATGCAGGCAGATAGGAGTTCGATCTGCCTCTCTAAGCTCCGTCCTCTTTTGTGTGCTGGGGAAACACACCTCTCTGGTATTGAAAGCATAGGTAAATATTGAACTGCTATTTAGCTACACACCTTGCTTTGTTTGGGACCTAGAATCCCCATGGGAAAGAGTTTCGACTCTGCAAACAATAGGAATTCAGACATTTGTGTCATATCTTAAAGGCTGTTACCATGGGGGTGACGGGGTGACGTGGGGTTGCAGATAAGAAAGCTAGGCTGGAAAGGGGGACATTTTCCTTGAGAGGAAAATCCCTGCAAGTGAGGGATTGGCTCTCATACTGATTGGCGTGGTGGCAATGTAGATGAACGCTTTCCAACAGAACTTTCCGCAATAATGAAAATGCTCTATATCTATGCTTGTAGCCTCTCACTGCACATAGCTATTGAGCATTTGAAACATGGCTAATGTCAAAGGGGAACTGGATTGCACCGTTTATTTTGAATTAATATAAATAGCCAGATGTGGCTGGTAGCTACCATATGGACTGTGCTAGTATTGACTTTGTGAGCAAAACTGTGATGCACACAGACAGCAACAATTCCAGATATTTTTAGTGTATGTGTGAGCCCCTCCTCCCCCAGCCTCTCAGAGTCATTTTGCACCTGCATAGGAGCAGGTTAGGGGTAAAATAGAAAGAAGCATAGTAATTGGGATTTACACTGTCTTAGAAACCTCGGCAATACATTGAGAAGTTCTCATCAGCTTTTCTAGCCTCACCGCTGGGGGACCTGCACCTACCTGCTCTTGTCATACAGAAACAAACTGTATGAGCCTCAGAGTTGGGGGACAGACTGCGAGGAACTCCAGGCCTCAGTAGTTGCCTTGGAACATTGGAGGCTGAGGACTGGGGACAGGCACTCTGGTTACCTAAGAAGCCTTAACTCCCCTTTCCTCCATCTTCAGAGAGACCTCATTTTTTTCAGACCTACTCCTTTCTCATGACTGTAGCTTTTAAAGGAGATAGGCCCCCTCCTTAGGCTTGGTGATACCTTTTCTTTTGTTTATATCAGGGCTCGCCTTTTTATCAATTCTTTTTTTTCTCTCTCTCCATTTTTTCTGACCCACTCTCCCAAATAGTTTGAAAATCATACCCTCTTCATAATTTTAAAATTTTATGTCTAGAACTTTTTATCAAAACGTACATGCCTAAGGTCTTGGGTTCAATCCCTAGCACTGAAAAAAAAAATCACAAGCTATAACATGTTTTTTTATGGTATGTATACATTTATGGACTAGAGTCGCTACTGAGTTTATAAGTTTCAGAAAAGGTGGTTGGTGAAATTTTAATTTTTGTTAATTTATTTCAGTGAGAGCCCATTGGAACTCAAAACAAAATAAAACAAAACCAAAAGCAAATAAACACTGAGGGTTTAGGATAGTGCTGTGTCCAACAGGATCTAAATACTGTACAATTTTAATTCCCACCAGCACCTATAACAAATATACAAACTCATCCCTAACTATAGATTATTTTTTTTGTTGTCCCTGAAACTTTCATTTCTGGTACAGTTTTCCCACAGAATTTATCGTAATGTAATTTATTTTTGTGATCAAATCTTTTATTGATCACCTTATGAGACTTCTCTGCAACAAAATGTTATAAGTTTAAATCTAAAACATTTGTAATGTTTCCTGTGAATATAAAATTTCTTTTTGATTGAGTTGTCAGGATTGAGCAAACAACATAAATGCATTAAAATTTTTGATAAATGCTTGTTAGATGTTAGAAACTAGTTACATTGGAAAGGCATGTCTTAATAAGATACATGGGACTTTTTTTCTTTAATTCATGCAGGATGCATATTATTTTTTTCTAGAGGAGACAAGATTCAGCATCAATTCTCTTCTGATTTTTCACTTGTATGGATGTAAACTTTGTGAAATCTGTTCACATAATAAGTAGTTGGAAAAAGAAGGAATTTGTTATAGTCTCTCCAAATACTTTCAGAGTTATAGGCCAAAAAGTCAATGGTGATGGATTGTTAAAAATTATCTTTAATAATCAGATAAGAATTGATTAGGTCTCTCTTTAATGTCATTAAAAACAAAGGATTGGTTACCACCTGATTTACAGAAGTAGTTCAGACATATTAATAATTTACTTTCCTTTCTTCCTTTTTTTGTTGTACTATACAATGTCTTTTGGATGATCTTTAGTACAATTTTGCTTGTATGTGATATTAATGGTATTGTCCGATAGTTTCCACATTCAGTTGGATCCCCTTTTTTGGGAATAGGCACAAATATGGATCTCTTCCAGTCAGTTGGCCAGGTAGCTGTTTTCCACATCTGTTGGCATAAATATGTTAATACCTCCAGTGTTGCATCTGTTTGTTGAAACATCTCTATTGATATTCCATCAATTCCTTCCTGGAGCCTTGTGTTTCACCAGTTCTTTCAAGGCAACTTCCACTTTGTCCTTCAATACCATTGGTTCCTCTTCATATGCAACCTCTAGGAATGGTTGATCATCTACCAGTTTTATTTTGAATAATGACTCTGTATATTCTTTCCATCTTCTTTTGATGTTTCCTGCATCGTTTAATATTTTCCCTGTAGAATCTTTCAGTATTGCCACTCAAGGGTTGAATGTTTTCTTCATTTCCTTAAGCTTGAGAAACACGGAGCGTGTTCTTCCCTTTTGGTTTTTTGCCTCCAGTTCTTTGTACATGTCATTATAATATTTGTTTTTGTCTTCTCAAGATGCCTTCTGAAATCTTGTTTAGTTCCTTAACTTCATCATGTCTTCCTTTTACTTTAGCTGCTCGACCTTCAAGGGCAAGTTCTACTGTCTCTCTTGACATGTAATTTGGTCTTTTCTTTTTTTCTTGTCTTTTTAAGAACTTTTTGCTTCCTTCTTGAATGATATCTTTTGTGTCATGCCACAACTCTTCTGATCTCCTATCATTTGTGTCTAATGCATTAAACCTATTTTTGAGATGGTCTCTGAACTCAGGTGGGATATACTCAAGGTCATACCATGGCTCTCGTATTCTTCTTCTAATTTTCTTCAGCTTCAGTTTGAACTTGCATATGAGAAGTTGATGGTCTGATCCACAGTCAGCACCTGGTCTTGTTTTGACATTTTGTACAGAGCTTTTCCATCGTCTCTTTCCACATATGTAGTCAATTTGATTCCAGTATGTTCCATCTAGTGAAGTCCATGTGTATAATCTCCATTTATGATGTTGAAAAAATGTATTTGTAATGCAAAGGTCATTGGTCTGACAAAATTCTATCATGCAATCTCCAGCTTCGTTTCTGTCACCAAGACCATATTTTCCAACTACTGAGCCTTCTTCTTTGTTTCCAACCTTTGCATTCCAGTCACCAGTGATTATCAGTATGTCTTGATTGCATGTTTGATCTATTTCAGATTGCAGAAGCTGATAAAAGTCTTCCCTTTCTTC
>VMDO01013055.1:39549-59844 GCA_007922755.1 Pedetes capensis | reverse complement strand
ATTTATAATACATTTCAAAATGTTACTGTTATTTAGATTTCATTAACCAGATAATTTACTGTGAAACAATTTATTGCATATGCAAGTATCCATATCATACACAATTCTTGATTTATAAATAAAATACAGAAGTGATAACAGCCAAATTTTTCTTTGTTTATTTCTTTTGAGACAGGGTTCAGCTACATAACCCAGTCTGGCTTTGAATTTAAATCCTCCCACCTCAGCCTCCTAGTGTTTACAAGTGTGCACCACTATGCCTAGCCATAATTTTTCTTTAAATCAACTAACTCTCCAACTTCAGCTTCACCAAGAAATATGTATGGTAAATATATTCAGTCATTCTCAATATTCCTGCTATCTCCAGTCAGAGCTGAAGCCTGAGGTGAAAGACTAGTACTGTTTCACCAAATCTAGCACTCAGAAGTGTCTGAATTTGGACTTTAATAATTGATGTTAACCTGAAACTTTTAGTAATATTATGAGTTTGTATTTTGTAAAAGAAAATTGATAGGATAAGTATGTATCTAGGACTTGAAGTACAACTCTATCCTGTTCCTGCCACCTAGAGTTCTGTGCCCCACAGGACCCCAGTCTTACTGCCAAGATCACTGACTTCTGCCAATGTTCATGCCATGTATATCAGTATCTGGGCTGTGTGGTGGCAACGGAAGTCTTTGACCTGTGATGGCAATGCCAAAGTGGATTTCGTAGGTGACTCAGCTGAGTTGAACCTCTTACCAAATCCTGGTACAGGTACAGAATGCGTCTGAGCATGGAGATGCTTGGATATTATGATGTTGTATAATAGCAGTAACTCCAAAAAGGAAAAGAGAAAAAACAAATTTAAGTGAATGACACTCAAAAAATGTTTCAAGCAGTACAAATTACTATTCTATGTCAAATTTTGCTATGGAGTTTAGAATAAAGAAGAGTTAGTACTGGTAATGCTATATGAAATTATTCTGGGATATATCAGCCCTTCTGGCTTTTAAGTGGAAATGATTGATACTAAGAATACATTGTGGAGAAATGGAGACAGTATTTAATACAGTATTAATTATAAGATTAGTTATAAAAAAAACAGATGTAAAATGATGTGACAGAAAAAACCTAATGTGCATTCAAGGGACTTTTGTTTTGGTACTTGACATGAGGCGTACTAATTTTGTTAGGTACCATTGATTTGAGTCTAACTCAGAGAGACCTTATGTACAACAGAACAAAACACTACCCAACATTCTTCCATGTACACAATCTTTCTATGTTTGAGTCCATTGTTGCACGCACTATGTTTCTTCTCATTTTGATTCATGCCACACCAACAAAAGGAGATCCCAAGGGCTTTATCCCATTCCTGTCATTAAGGTTGACTCTACTTTGAAGAGGCAATTCTTCCTCACTCATTTCTTGAGTGTCCTCCAGCCTGGGACATGGCTCATTTTTCGGCACTTGTAACAGTTTGAGGTTGTAAAAGAGTTTTCTTTACTTAGTCCTACAATCAATACCCACAGAAGCAGTAGTCAAGAAATCAAAAGACACACTGCATTGGGAAAAGCTGTTCCTAAAGGCCTCTTTAAAGTGCTGAAAAGTAAAGACGTCACATTGAAGACAAAGTTGTGCCTGACTCATACCATGGTATTTTCAGTAGCATTATGTGGTTGTGAATGATGGACATTGAATAAGGGAGACAGGAAAAAAATGATTTTGAATTATGGTGCTGGAAAAAAAAATGTTGAATATAGCATGGACTGCCAGAAGAACCAACAAATCTCTCCTAGAAGAAGTGCAACCATAGCGTTACTTGGAAGCAAATATGGCTAGACTGCATCTTATGTATTTTGGACATGTTGTCAGGAGGGACCAATCCCTGGAGAGGAACATCATGTTTGGGAAAGTGGCAGGTCAACAAAACATAAAAGGAAACCCCTCAGCTATATGGATTGAAATAGTGGCTACAACAATGGGTTTAAACAACAACAACAACAACAACAACAACAACAAAAATAGTGCCTGGCATGATGGCACAGGCCTATAATCCCAGGGCTGGGAAGGCGGAGGTGGGAGGATTGCAAGTTTGAGACCAGAGGCAGTCTGGGTAACTTGGCGAGACCCTGTCTCAAAAAAAGAAAAAAAAAATGGCCTGGGGGCACAGCTCAGTGGACCAGCACTTGCAAAGCATACAAGCGAGAGGGCCTGGGTTTGACTCCCTGGATTAAAAAAAAAAGAAAGTTTGCCTGTTACAGAATCAAGGAGTGTTTTGATCTATTGTACACAGGATAGCTATTTGTTGTACCTGACTCCATAGCACCTAGCAACAACAATTTTTTCAGGCTTGTCTGCTATTTATAGGGTTTTCAATGGCCAATTGTTTTGAGAGTGGGCTGCCAAGTCATTATCCCTAGTCTGTCTTCATGTGGAAGCTCAGGTGAACCCTGTCTACCATGGGTAGCCCTACTTACATCTGACATACTGGTGACATAACTTTCAGCATCATAGTGACATGCAAGCTCCCACAACATAATAAACTGACAGACATGAGGGGTTGAGGCATACTAGATATGAGGCATACTAGATATAATGACTGGCAAAGGAAGGTGATGAATGAATTCAAAAGTGAAATCTATAAAATAGTAAGAAAGAATGAGCTGTAGGTATGAACTTAATTATAGGAGGTCTGAACTTAATTATGGGACGTCTAATTTGCCTGAATACAAACAACAAAATATTCCTGAGTAATATAAGATATGGCTGATTGATGTTAGATGTGAATGCTTACAGATAAGATTTACAAAATAGGTACGTTTCACCTATAAACTATGGTCTCAGATCATCAGCTGAGTACCAGGCATCTTACATTCTTATACAAAAGAGACAAAAACAATATAAGCAAATGAGAATTTCTATGAGTTTATGAAGGGAAAATTTGTGAAAGTGATCATAGATTACCAACGCATCCAGTCTTCCCAAACTCCCTGCTATAATCCACTGTCTACATTTAGACTCAGAAAGTAGACAACTAAATTTACCCAAGGCTCATATTCTTTCAGAGGAGAACAACAGAGAATACAGAATCAGGGGAAATGAAGAGTGAATCAAGTCAGTGTTGAGAAGGCTAATTCATGGAATTTACAGCAAGTAATAAGATGAAAGAATGAGGAATGGTGAGCATATGTCCTGCATCCAACCACTCATCCCACTTCTAATTATTCCTTCATTTGCAGCGAGCAGTTCACATTCATACTGATAGCTTCCCACCTCAAGTGACATTGGCTCTAAACTTGTCTACCTCAAGGTTTTCTCTAATACTGCAAAAGCTTTCTTGGTCTACATGCAGCACTCTGGTAGTTTCATGATTTTAAAAGCAGGATGTAAATTTCAACCAACAAGAGTGTGAACTCTGGATAAATTCACCAGGTTTTACATTCTTCTATTGCTTACAGCTGCACCACGGTGGCATCAGATCTAATCAGATCTCGGAAGCCAAGCACTGTCAGGTCTGGTTGAGAGACTACCTAGGAACATCATGTGCTGTATGCTTGGGAGAAGGACCTGGCAACTCACTCCCAAAAAACAGCCACTGAAAACACTATGAATAGCAGAGAAGCACTAACAAAAAGTGTTTCCCTTGTTGTACTTAGGGTCACTATGAGTGAAACAGAGACTTAATAGCACCTAAGAACAACGACACATCCCTCTATGGAAAATTCGGAAGTGTGATTTACTCAGTTCCATGGAAGACCCCACTAAGATTGCACTCCATTTATCTACTGTGAGAAGTGACTCGTAATTACCCACTCTACTTGCTTTATTTTCTTCCTTTAAGTCTTTCCCCCACATCTTTCTTGTTTCTTTCTGAAATTACCCTTACAAATAATCTGCATACTCTGAATAATTGGTTTCAGTGAATTATTTAGTAGAGTTCAAACCAAGACGGAGGATTATGATGGAAATTAAAGTGTCAAGGACTATAAATTAGAAATATTGTGGAGTTAATAATTGATTAAGTTGATACACTTAGTTGAATAGCCTGAAGAGGAAGGAAGTGAGGTTTGCTAGGTAGAAAAATATGATTTTATAGAAGGTGAAACTTAAATGTTTTACCTATAAGGAAGGTTTGAAGGATGGAAGAGATGACCAGCTTGCTGCAGAAATGCTGAAAAAAAGTGATGAGAAGTATTGATCAGATCATGTATGTGGATATTGCAGTTGTTAAGAACCTAAAAGGGGTTTGGTTAGGAAGCAGAGCTAAAATACTGACTAAAGATGGGGATGGAAAAGAAGTTAGGTAGAAAAATTAATCTGATTATGGTTGCTTCATAGATATAAGGTATAAAAGTTGGGAAGAAAAATAAACTGCTTGAAAGCACCAAAAGGGCCCAATAGAAACATCCAATCAATGTGTTATTCTAAATAATTTCAGTGTTTTTTTCCTAATGTTTCCTTGTAAACGCAGCAAGAAAACAGTATCTTTAAGAATGATGAAAATTATTGGAACATTTGGATTGTTTGAGATATTCAGACACTGTTATTTTCTCTCAAAGACTTACTGATCTGAAACCATTTTCTAGATGTAAAGGTTTAATATAGTTGCTCTGGGAGTCTACAAAAGACTTCTGGGAAGCCTGATGGACAGATTCCAAAGATTTTGGATTTATCAATAGCAATTAGCAAAATCTCTGCATGCATCTATAGCAGTTGTAAATAAAAAAGTGTTTACAATAAGAATATGACTTTAGTTTCCTTCTGTGAAAAGAATTGTGAGATCTTTAACAAATACCCTTTCTGGGAAACTAAAGATGGGTGGCCCTCAGATAGGTTCCTAATATTTCCTTTTTCTGCTTTGGTTTCTTCAAGTTGTAAATTGTGGATGAGAGAGCATTGAGTAGGTTAGTGTTAATAAAATATTTAATTCTATTAAATGTAGTTAGAAGCACTAATTACTGTTATTAACAAAAAGGCAAGATGTGAGCTACCGGAATCTGGTTGTGGTAAGAGAAGTAAGTGCTCTTTAGCTTCTTAATTTCATATTAGTGTCTTGTCTTTGACAACAAGATGTCCCCTGCCTTGATACAGATAAGTTGTACAAATCCTATGAGTACAGGAACATTGTTATCAGCCACAGGCATGTCTTGTTAATGTTTCATATATAATATAATGTAATTAATCTTCATGATAATAGGGAAACTGAGATTATAAGTAGTGCTTGTGGTGTAGGGTCAAAAGGAATAACTACAGTGTTAAGTGTGCTGACTGACCTTGTGCTTATTTGAATACCAGAATATTTAAATAATCATCAAATATCCATTGTTGTTGTAGTTAGGTGCCCTCAAGTCATGTTCAACCCTTAGCTGCCCTCATAGGGTTTTCAATGGCTGATTGTTTTGGGACTGCCTCAGGGGTGGATTGCTGCTTCCTTCTCCCATTCAGATATGTAAGTTGTTGTTGTTAGGTGCTATGGAGTGGGTATCCAAACTCATAGCAACACTACATACAGCAAGGGAAACACTATTGTCAGCACTTCTCTGATGTTCATAGGGTTTTCAATAGTGGATTGATTTTTGGGAGGGGGTTGCCAGGTCCTTCTCTTAAGCGTACAGTATCTGGTGGTCTCAGGTAGTCTCCCATCCAAGTACTAACCAGGCCTGACCCTGCTTAGCTTCCAAGATCTGATGGGATCAAATACTACAAGGCTAAGGCTGCAGGCCATTCAGATATCTATGGTTATCATTTATTCAAGATAGTTTCAAGGCTTTAGTGAATGTTATTATCTTAAAATATTTGTGAACTACAAAAAATAGCCAAAAATATTTGCTTGATCTAACACTTTGATTCAAACTTAAGAAGATTGCTATGCTAATCTTTCCTTCTTATTCCTTATTTTCCTGAATATTTTTACTGATTTTACTGATTTTACTTTATTTTACTGAATGAAAGAGTGTCTGGTTTATCTAGTTATAATAAATCCATCTATTTATTCAATGATTAAGTATTAGCTGCCTTTGGATATTGAAAATCATTTGTTTTTGTTAGGTGCTGTCAAGCTGGGTCCAAATCACAATGACCCTTCTAGGATTTTCAATGGTTGTTTGGGGAATGATTTAAGAGTGGGATTCCACATCCTTCTTCCATTTTTGCAGTGCTAGGAATTGAACTGAGGGTCTTAGAGAGTGTGGAGCAGCACTCTCCCAAACAAGCTAAATTCTAGCTCCTAATGAAAAGTAACATGGGGAAAATAAATTATGGACAGTAACTGTACCCAGGGAATTTACATACATGTGAAAAACAATTATGGTGTGATATTTAAGAAAGAAACTACCAAAGCCAGGCACAGTGGTGAAGGCCTGTAATCCCAGAGACTCAGAAGTTGGAGGCAGGAGTGTCCCAAGGTTGAGGCTATAGGCAGCCTGTGTAACTTAGTGAGATTCTGTCTTGAAATAAAAAAATGAAAATGGAGAGTTAAAATGCAGTTCTGTGGTGGAGCATTTTCCTAGCACATGTGAGACCCTGGATTCAATCCCTTAGTACTGTAAGAAAGGAAAGAAAGAAGGAAGGTAGGAAGGAAGGAAGGAAGGAAAAGAAATAAGGAAGGAATAAGGAAGAAGGAAAGAAAGAAAGAAAGAAAGAAAGAAAGAAAGAAAGAAAGAAAGAAAAAAGAAAGAAAGAAGAAGGAAATGAAACCATAGGACTCTGAAATATACCTAAGAATGTTTTATTCATGTTATGAGCACCGATTTCTATAGTCTCAGTAGCTTACAAGTATACATACATATTATTTCATAGTTTCTAAAGTTCAGAATTCTGGACATGGTTTTGCTGAAATGTCTCCTGGGGTCTCACAAACCTGAAGAAAAAGCTTCACCCAGGCTACAAACTTTTATATTGGCTTAGCTGGGGAACCTTCTACTTCTAAATTTTAGGTGATTGCTGGAATGTGTTTCCTGCTAGGAGTATGATTGATGGTTTGACTTCTCTTTGGCTGATGGTTAGAGCTGAACATACTTCCTAGGGTTGACTTGTAATTCTTTGCCATTTGGGCGCTTCCAATATGACTAGTTACTTCATCAAGACAGCAAGGCAGTTGGTCAGCTTAAAGAGGGCCCATTTCCTGTTTTAAGAGATTTATCCTGATTATGTCAATTCCACACAGAATATTTCCCTTTTTGATTCACAATATATAAGTTAAAAGTAAACTTATTCACATCTTCAAAATCCCTTCATTTTTATGATATTGTATAGGCTAGAATCGTCACAGGTCCAGGCCACATTCAACAGGAAAGGCTTCTTGAGGATATAAACAAGCTGGAAGTCACTTTTGGGTTCTGGCCACATAACTGCTGAAGAATTTGAGCTTAAAAAAATGAATCATTGATAAATTTTAATATTAAGAGGAAAGATAATAGTTAACATTATAAGACTTTATATTCTCAAGAAGAGATGCAAGATAAATAATTAAATTTTGTTAATGATGTAGAATCTATGAACAAAATGTTATGTACAAATAAACACAAAAATATAAAAAGAAGGGGGCATTAAATGGTGTAGCCAAGAGGAGATTTGTTTGTTCAATATTTATTTATTTGTCATCAATATATCAAGGAGGAACCCTCCCCCCACAAAGCTCAATTTCTTCTGGACCATACTCAGAAACTCAGGTCACTGATACTGCTCAATTCATTTTTTCTTTGCAAAAGTCCTGTCCTACCCTATCATTACTAACAATGTTGTTGTTAGGTGTCATTGAATTGAGTCCAGGTTTTCAATGGCTGGTTGTTTCCAGATTGTTTTCAGGAGTGGACAGCCACATGCTTCTCCCATTTTGCCATGTGGGGGATCCAACCCAGATGCTCAGAGAGGCAGAGCAGGTGCTCTAGGAGCTAAGCTAAACCCCAGCATTACTACAAATAGCCTGGTTAAAGTCTCCTCATGGATCTCAACACCCTCGAGTACACCCTGTCTGTTTTAAACCTCCAGAGAAGCAACTGATTTTTAACGTGCTTTCCTAAATTTATCACCTTAGTATTTCATGTGGAACACCTTGAACCTTTAGTCAGTGAAATATTTTATAAAATATTGTAAAAGCCAGTGGATTTAAGTGGCTTCCTTTTGCTTTCTTGCCACAATTATGCATTCAGCAATAAAACAGGCAACTATTATCTGCTTAAATTTGTAAGAATAGCTGGTCATCATTCCAAATGCCTATAATCCCAGCAACTTGGCAAACTGAGGAAGGAGAATCGTGAGTTTAAGGCAAGAGGCAGCCTGTGCAACTTAGTGAGTTCTTATCTCAAAAGAAGAGAGAGAGAGAGAGAGAGAGAGAGAGAGAGAGAGGTTGGGGTTGCAGCTCAGGGGTACAGCACTTGCCTAGCAGGTCTGAGGTCCTGGATTCAATGTGCTTAGCACTGGCAAAAAATATAGGAATAAATAAGGGTAGAAAGAGTTATAGATCTGTCCCTACTAGGTACCATTTGCACATATATTTCTGATCAGTATTTGAATATAAAGTGATGTGATGTTCTATAAGCTGAGAATTTTCTTTTTAAAAGATAGACCTCCAGATATCTTGGGTGAGGGCTTCTGCACTGGAAAAAAAAACCCTGCAGCTCCATTTTTCATTTTTATGAGCTAATTCCTTATGGGAATTTAAGCATTCTCTCTGAAAATAGCACGAACACTATTATGTACTATGCCTTAAAGTAAATTAATTTGGCAACTGCAAGACTATAGCCACTGACAACTAGTACATTGCAACTCATTAAGAATGGAAATAGAACATTAACTTTTCCTGGAGGGTGGAGTAAATGAAGTTTACAAACTATGAGGTATTATTCTTAGCTTAATTCACAGTATGATATTAAGAGCTCACCCTCTGTTTAGATTAGAGGTAGCTAAAGTGTGAAGAATCACAAGAATATTTACTTCCTCCATTTCTTTTTTGTTATACATGTATCTGAAATTCTGAAAATAATAATCTATAAAAATATATTTCAAGTTTGTTTTTATTGATAGATATTTCTTTATTAGTAAGCACTGGTAAATAATCAATAAAATTAACAGTCAATTGTGTTACTAAGATGAAAGTCAATTGTTTGACATTAGTGAACAACCTGGCTCTGGTACACTTGTTCTAACTTTCTTCAGTTTCAGTTTGAACCTGCATATGAGCAGTTGATGGTCTGATCCACAAGCATCACCTGGTCTTTTTCTGATATTTGATATTGTGCTTTTCCATCATCTCTTTCCACAAATTTAGTCACTTTGTTTCCTATATGTTGCATCTGGTGAATTTATTTGTATAGTCCTGTTTATGTTGGTCAAAATATGTATTTGCAATGAAAAAGTCATTGATCTGACAAAATTCTATCATGCAATCTCCAGCAACATTTCTGTCACCAAGGCCACGTTTTCCAATTACTGAGCCTTTTTCTTTGTTTCCAGCTTTTGCATTCCAGTCATTAGTAATTATGCATGTTCAATCTCCTTCAGATTGCTGGAGCTGGTAAAAATATTCCCATTCTTCATTTGTAGCATTAGTGGTGAGTGTGTAAATGTGAATATTAGTCATGTTAACTTCCTTGTTAATATGGTCTTCCTTGTAAATGTATGGATATTATTCTATCACTGGCAACATCGTACTTCAGGACAGATCTCGAGATGTCTTTTTTGATGATGAATACCACCTCATTTCTCTTTAATTTGCCATTGTTAGCATCATAGACCATATGATTATCTGACTCAAAATTGGCAATCCCAGTCCATTTTAGTTCACTGGGGCCTAGAATGTTGATATTTATATTCTCCATTTCCTTTTTGATGGTTTCTAATTTTCCTAGATGCATATTATGTACATTCCATGTTCTAATTTTAATGGATATTTACTGTTGTTTCTCCTTCTTTTAAGTCATACCTCATTAGCTGATGGAGGTCCTTGGGGCTTTATTCCATTACTATCATTAAGCTTAACTCTATTTTGAGGAAGCAGTTGTTCCCCAATTGTCCTTTCAGCGCCTTCAAATCTGGGCGACTCATTTTCTGGTATTATATCTGACAGTGTTTCTCTGCTCTTCATAGGTTTTTCAATGGCTAATTGTTTGGACACTGGGCTGTCAAGTCCTACTCCCTAGTCTGTCTTAGACTGGAAACTCAGCTGTACTTGTCCACTATGAGTGACCCTTCTAGTATCTGTAATATCAGCAGCATACCTTTTAGCATCTCAGCAACACACAAGTACGCACAGTATGGCAAACTGACAGATGTGTGGTAGCGGGTGCAGTATCACGTGCCTGCAATTCCAGACTCAGGAAAAGGAGGTAAGAGGATCTTGAGTTTGAGGTCAGAGGTAACCTGTGTAATTTAGCAAGCAAGACTGTCTCAGAATAATTTTTTTTTTTCTTTTTTTTTTGGTGGTAGTGGAGGTTGAACACAGGGCCCTGAGTTTGCATGCTCTGCAAGTGCTGGACCACTGAGCTGCAACCTCAGCCCATTTTTTTTACTTCTGGAGACAGGGTCTCTCTAAGTTATGCAGACTGCCTCTGGTCTAAACTTGCGATTCTCCTGCCTCTGCCTCTGGAGCCGCTGAGATTACGAGCGTGCGCCACCGCACCCTGCTAAGAATAATTTTTTTTAAAAAGTGCCAGGGGTGCAGCTTAGTTGTGGGTGCACACTGGGTTCAATCTCTCAATACAATTAAGAAAAAACAAAACTGTTTCTCATTTCTTCATAATTTCTCATGCCAATAAATCATGAAGTCTTGCAATTGAAAGCATGCTTTAGCAAAACTTTTCCATGTAGGAACTTAGAATAAGAAATAAAACAGGTATCCATATTTGTTTGAAATTATAGTAAAAAGTACAGTGCTTATTAAATTTCATAATTTAATTCTTAGCTTGGCTAAAATAGCTTGGTTAAAATCTCCTCATGGATCTCAGCACCCTCAAGTGCATCCAATCTGTTTTAAACCTCCAAAAAAGCAACTGATTTTTAACTTGCTTTCCCAAATTTATCCCTCTATATCTCATGTGTAACACCTTCCTAATATTAAGAACTATGTTTGTCTTTATCTTTCTTAGTAATACCTTCTGATTCACAAGATTTGATAACTAATTTTTCTGATTATACATTTATTCACATATTCCTACATATCTGATGTTAGCATAAATTTAGCTGCATATAGTCATGCCTTTTTGCACACATTTATAGGAATTAAATAGAAAAGCTAATCCTAGCAAGAATGTTGACAGCTGGAGGAAATGTGATAGGTATGTGAGGAAAGTCAGTACTATTTGCTAGTGGTGGAACTAAGACCATATTCAAAGTTTTGGGTTTTTTTTCTTTTACGACAAAGGAGTGTTGAATTTGGGGTCTTACACATGCTTTCTGCAAGTGCTCCACCACTGAGCCATATCTGCAGCCCATTTTTCACACTGTATTTTGAGACAGTGTCCTGCTAAGTTACATAGACTTTCTCTGCTTTGAACCTATGATGTTCTGGCCTCTGCCTCCCCAGTCACAGGATTTCAGGTGTGAGCCACCTCACCAGGCCCAGGTTGTATTTTTGATGCTTAGTTATCTTATGCTTTCTTCAAAATATGTGTATCTGAGATTCTAACCCATGATTCATTAATTCTTATGTATCAATTATTTATCATCAATTATTATTTACTAATGTAACTTCCTTGTATATGTTGTAAAAATGTTCTTACACTTACAAAATTTACCTTAAAGTTGCATGTTATTTATTGATTAAAGGGTTTTTGAAAACTTAAAAAATATTAGAAAGGATATGAATAATATCCTATTTCTCCTTAGTATTACACATACATGGATTTTGGGGGAGAAAGGAGTACATTGATATATGCAATTTTCCTAAGTTGTTGATATAAAAATTCAAGCAAAAATAAAAAGGTTGGATTTGTAACTTTTGTTAGACACATAAATGTATAATAGTTAAGATGTTGAAAAATAGGGTTAAATTATGGTACTATAGATTAGAACCATGACTACATAGAGTAGGGGAGAATGGTTAATTATATACATATTAAATTTTTCTAAAAGTGTCTAGAAGCAATACTGTATTAAGTATAATATGTATAAAGGGATATGTATAAAATGAATTGAGGTAAAGTGATGTTTATTTTTCAAATCTTGTTCAAGATGATAAACCAACTCTTGATCTACTTTTGACCAAACTTTGAATTTGTGGTTGACTCTACTGAACCTAAGACTCAAGAAACATATTCTGGAAGAATAAAAGGAAAATAGGTAAGTTTGCAACATCAGGCCTTTGAATTAGCCCTGCTAAGTTCTGCCATTTTGTTTTAATGTTTACCAGTGTGGCATATTTCAAATCATTTAATGTAAACTTCATGCCAAATAATTCACACTGAAATGTAGTTATCACATTAGAAGGGTCTTCCCATACGTGATTTTCCACAAGAGAGAACTAAATGTCTTTCCCCAAACTTGCAACTTAAAATAACCTTGTAAAAAAATCTTTGTGTATTTTGGATCAGTATGAACAGTACGCAAACAAAATACTCTCTTATTCTAATATGCTTCAGGATATTTTTTCATGTATACTTATTTGGATTGCTATGTTTCCCACCATTCTGTCTGAATTATACAAGCTTCATAATTAGTTGACCTGAATTGACCCTTATCTAACTTCCATGATATTACCATTTTTGTTAGAATTCTTGTTAAGAAGGCTTGTTAAAATAATTCTTGTTATTAAAAAAAAAACTGAGTCCAATCTTTTCAATCCTTTGCTAAAATCTTTGAATTATAGTAGCTTCCCTTATCACTCTGAATGTAAGCCAAACTCTTTATATTGACTAAAATTTTCACCAGATCACACAAACACTATTTATTCTTAGACATCTTGAATTAATCTCTCTTTTTGCCCTTCTGCTTCCACAACAACCATGGCCTCAACACTTTCTTCAAAAGTGAAATGAAATTTTCACTCTGAGAACTTAGGCTGTGCCTGAACTAATTTTCCTCAAATGTCTTCATGGCTAATTTCCTCAACTCTTCAAATTTACTCAAATATCATCAAACCTAGGCCAAATGTTATCAGTCCAAATAAAATTGTCACGAACTCCCAAGGCCTACCTACAATTGCAAAATTTTTCCTTGCTCTATTTCATTGTTCCTTCAATTAAGCTCATTATGTTTCATTGTAATATACAATGTGCGTTGTTTATCTTAATCTATCCCATATTATCTCTAGAATATTAGCTCCATTTTAAGAGAAACAAGTAGACTCTGGCTCACTGTATGCAATCAATAAATATATTTTTACATGGAATTACATGAAAAGGAGATAAAAATTGCATGATTTCACCTAAATACAAATGGTGGTTTTAAACAGTTACTTGCTTTTAGAAACAAATGAATAAAAGTTAGGTAATCTTTTTTTTTCTTAAAAACAAAAAATTTGTATAGAGTTATATATGGATACACCTTGGGGCCATTTAGATTTTATCTGTTATATGAATTTTGATGAAGCAGTGTCTCTCTTTAAATTCACCAAATCAACCAAGCATTGTAATTAAGCATTAACATACATGAACAATGGAATAAGTTCCAAACACCATATTTCAAGGATATATTATAAGAAAAAATGTCATTTGGTTCATTTCAATAGCATTATTATGCTCAACAAATCAAAGGGTTATATAATTTAATTTTTCATATTAAAGGTTTGCAATTTTCATTTAGTTAAATGGTCACAGGCTCTCATAATTTTGTTCACTTGGCATTTTTAATTAAATCCTCAGAATGTTAAGCTTTTACTTTAAAATCATTGCATTTTGCAAATAAAAGATATATATTGCAGTATTCCAATTGCATATATTATTCATCTGTTTAATTAACAGATTAGCAGACTTTCTGAAACAAAATGGGCTGTTCTCTTGGTTTCTTAGTCCATATGGTGTATTGCTTATGAGAAACTACAAGTGAGTATTTGATAGAGTCTCTCCAACTTTCTTTTCTTGTCATCTACATTTCATTGTAATGAAAAATTGAAATACAACTCTAAGCAGAGCCCAGAGCAAAAATCATTCCTTTCATTTTTGAGTAATATTCTTCTCATAGTGAAAATATAAAATGATGAAAAAGTTAGAATATCCTTCAATTCCTTCTTACAAAGGTTATAATTGCAACATTTTGGTGCCAAAGTTTAAACAAAGCTACAGTTCTTCATATGTTAGCACTATGATAAAAATGATACAATTCTTTAACTCTTAAGGTAGAAAATGTTTTTGTACACCTTTAATATTAATGACTTTCAAATTTACTTCATGCCTGAATATTTATTTCCTTTATGGTCAGCCTGTGACTTGAACTACCACACATATAAAACAAAAGAAGAATATCCTTTTTCAGGAAATATGTCTCATGTTACTGTTCAAACATTGCAATTAGGACATAAAGCATTTGAAAATCAATTCTGTGCACTCTGCACTCAGAATGCAATCTATAGTACTCCATCTGAAGTGTCAATCCACAAGCACAGAAAAGACACCTCAATAATGTCATGGTGATATTTCATAACACTTTCTATTTCTATGCCAAGAAGAATCTAAGAAATGCTTCTCAGATGTTGATGTGAAATGTTTTATCCTTTAATATTAGGGCCAGGCATGGTGGATCATGCCTGTAATCACAGTTACTTGTAGGCAGCAGGAGGATCACATGTTTGAGGCTGGAGGCAGCCTGCATAATTTAGTGAGCCTGTGACTGAAAGTAAACAATAATGGACTGTATGTGCAGCCCAGTGGTATAGCACTTCCAAGGTATGTACAAAGCCATGGGTTCAACCTCTCAATAATGTAAACACAAAAAAGGACAGGAAAGGAAAGAAAGAAAGAAAGAAAGAAAGAAAGAAAGAAAGAAAGAAAGAAAGAAGGAAAGAAAGAAAGAGAAAAAAGAAAAAGAAAATCATTCACTTTTCACAACCTATTCATCTCAATTAAAGCCAGTAAATATTAGCATTTTATTAGATAGTCATTATCTTAAAACAATTTACAATATGTCTGTCTCTCTAGCCCTTATGTCAATTATACTGTGTCTCATGAGTCGAAAATTTTATAGTTGCACTGTTGTCAATTACATGTTTCATAGATTGTTAATCAAGGTTTTGTGTCAAATTACATTAGTAAAAACACATTTAATCTTTTAAGAAGGTAAAATTTTATATTCAATAATTTGCATAAGAAAGTAAAACCTCATTGTGTGTCAATTAAAACTTCCCATTTTAAGACACTGTCTACAGTGGTGCCAAAATAGTGTTTTTATTGTTAAATCGTTTGTTATCAAATAACCATTGTTGTTATTGTGGTTGTTGCTGCTGTTGTTGTTGTTGTTAGGTCCCATAGAGTCAGTGTCTGACTAATAGCAATGCTATGTACAATAGGCAAAACAGCATTATTGGTGCTTCTCTGATATTCTTGGGAATTTCAGTGGCTGGTTGTATTTCTGGGTGTGTGTTGATGGGTCTTTCTCCCAAGTCTACAGAGCTTGGTGTTCCCAGGCAGTCTCCCATCCAAGTACTAACCAGGTCCAACCCTGCTTAGTTTCCAAGATCTGGTGGGATTTGATGCCACAGGAGTATGGTTGCAGGCAAATAACCATTAAATTGTATTTAATAAAAAAATGCACATATTAACATTTTATAGTTCTATTAAGTGACACTTTATGGCTCTTCTCTTATTTTGTTGTTGTTAGGTGCCCTCAAGCTGGGTCCAACTCATAGCAACTCTATGCACAACAAAATAAAGAACTCCCTCATTCTGTGTTAGCACACAATCTTCTGTTTAAACCCATTGTTGCTGACACTGTGTAAATCCATCTAGTTGAGGGTTTTCCATTTTTTTGTTGACTTGCCTCTCTCCCAAACATGATGTCCTTCTCTAGGGATTGGTCTCTTTTGACATGTCCAAAGTACATAAAACACAGTCTAGCCTTCTTGCTTTCAAGAAGAACTTTTGTTGCACCAGTTCTAGGACAGATCTGTTAGTTCTTGGCAATTCATTGTATATTCAATATTTATTTCTAGCACCATAATTCAAAAGCATCAATTATTTTCCTGTTTTTCTTATTCAATGTTGAGTTTTGAAAGCCATAGGATGAGACTGAAAATACCATGGCACCTTCCTCTTGAATGCACCTTCCTCTTGAATGTGATATCTTTGCTTTTTAACATTTTTAAAGAGGTCATTTGGAACAACTTTTCCCAAGGGGATGTCTCTTTTGATGTTATGGCTTTTCTTTCCATGGTTTTTGATTGTAGAAGCAGGTAAAGCAAAATCTTGGACAACTTCAATCTTTTATCCATTTATCATGAAGTTCCTTACTGACCCAGTTGGGTAGATTTTGTTTTCTGATGTTGAGGCACAATCGATACTGAAGGCAGTGTTCTTTGATCTTCATCAGTAAATGTTTCCAATCTTCTTCACTTCCAGCAAGTGGAGTTGTGTCATCATAACCCAAGTTGTTAATGAGTCTTCCTCCAATCATGATGCCACTTTCTCCTTCATAAAGTCCACCTTCTCAGAATATTTGCTCAGCATAGAGATTGAAGAGCAATGATGAAGGGATAAAGCCCTGACACTGTACTTTAAACCAAGCAGTGTTTCCTTGTTCTGTTCAAATGACTGAGTCTTAGTCCATATACAGATTCCTCATGAGTAAAATTAAAGGCTCAGTATTCCCATTCTTCACAATCTTATCTATAATTTGTTATAATCCACACAGTCAAATTCCTTTGCATACTATATAAAACATAGATAATTTTCTGGTATTCTCTGCTTTCAGCTAATATCCATCTGATATCAGCAATGATGTCTCTTGTTCTACACCCTCTTTGGAATCTAGCTTGATTTTCTGGCAGTTCCCTGTTTATATACTGCTGCAATTGCTTTGAAGGATCTTTAGTAAAATTTTGCTTGTGTATGATATTAATGATATCGTTCAATAATTTCTACATTCATTTGGATCTCAACAGATGCAGAAAATGCCTTTGGCAAAGTTCAATGTCCTTTCATGTTAAAAGCCCTGAAAAAAGTAGGAAATAATGGAATATAATGACAACATAATAAAGGTAATATATGAAAATCTTACAGCTAACATCATACTAAATGGGAAAAAAATCCTAAAAGTATTTCCTCTAAAATTAGAAGTGAGACAAAAATGTGCACTATCTCTACTTGTATTCAGTAAAATAATTAAAATCTTAGCCATATTAATAATGCAAGAGAAAAATAAATGGATGCAAATAGAAAGGGAAGAAGTCAAATTATTCCCTCTTGCAAGTGATATGGTCCTATACTTAAAAGACCCTAAAGTTTCCATGAGAAAACGATGACAAATATTTTGGCAGATTAGTCGGATACAAATCAACATACCAAAATCAGTACCTTTCTCTATTCCAATAATACCTAGGTTAAGAAAGAAATCAGAAAAACAATCCTGTTCACAGTGACTTCAAAAACAATAACATACCTACGAAGAAACCTAATTAAGATGGTAAACAACACATACAATGAAAACTTTAAAACACTGAAGAGAAAATTAAGGAAGACACCAGAAAATGCAGTGGCATTCTGAACTCATGGATTGGGAGAATTACTATTGTGAAAATGGCCTTATTACCAAAAGTAATCTACAGATTTGATGTAATCTCCATCAAAATCCCAATAACATTCTTCACAGAAATAGAAAAAAATAATGTTCAACTTCCTATGAAATTTCAGAAGCCCCCCAATTCTCATTGCAATCCTGAGCAGAAAGGGCAATATAGGGGTCATCATAATACCTAATTTCAAATCATACAATAGAGAAATAGTAATAAAAATAGCACAATACCTGCACAAAAATAGACATGTAGACCAATCAAATATAATAGAAGATCCAGAAATAAACCCATGCAGCTATAGGCACCCAATATGTGAGAAAGGTGCCAAAATATATAAATTGGTTGAAAGACAGCCTTTGTAACAAATGATGCTAGTAGAACTGAGTATCCCCATGGAGAAGACTGAAACTAGATCACTTTCTCTCACCTTGTAGGAAAATCAGTTCAAAACACATCAAAGACTTTAATGTAAGACATGGAACTTTGAAACTGCTAGAGGAAAAGTTTGGCAAAACAATCCAAAACAGAGGCATTGGGAAGGAATTTGTGAAAAAGCCCCTAATAGCACAGGAAACAATAGCAACAACTCACAATTGGAATTGCATAAGATTTTAAAAGCATTTGCAAAGTAAAGGACATAATTATCAGAATAAAGATACAGTTTACAGAATAGGGGAAAGTCTTTGTCCATTATACATCTGACAGAAAATTAATATATAAGATACATAAGGAGCTCAAAAATTTGCTCACCAAAAAAGCAGAGTATTCAAGAAAAGATGGGCAGCTAAACTGATCGGCAAGTTCTCAAAGGAAGAAAGAAAGAAACACACAGGCCAATAAACACTTGAAAAAATGTTCAACATCCTCAGCCATCAGGGAAATGCAAATCAAAACTACATTCGGATACCATCTCACTCTAGTCAGAATGGCTAGCATCAAGCCAACACAAGCAACAAATACTAGCAAGGATATGTTGAGATAGGAATGTTAGTACACTGCTGTTGGGAATGTAGTTTGGTTCAGCCACAATAGAAATCAGTTTGAAGTTGCCTCAAAATAAAAATAAAACTACCATCTGAGTTTCCACTCCTGGATATGTATCTGAAGGAATATAAGTCAACATACCATAAAGATATTTGCCTATTCTTGTTTATTGTGGCACTATTCGCAATAGCCAAGATATGGAATCAACATAGGTTTCCTTCACCAGATAAGTAGATTAGGAAAATGTGGTACATATACATACATAGAGTTTTACTGAATCATGAAAAAGGATGAAATTATGACATCTGCTGGAAAATGTATATAACTGTAGATCATCATTTTGAGTGAAATAAACTAGAGCCAGAAAGAGAAACATTTCATGTTTTCTTCAATATGTAAATATTGTTGCTATGTTGTTAGGTGTTGTGGAGTAGGATCTAACTCATAGTGACCCTATGTACAACAGAACAAAATTCTACCCAGCATTTTGTCATGCAATTTTCTTTCTGTTTCAGGCCATTATTGCGGACATTATGTTTCTTCCTATTTTGAGTTATGCTACATCAGCAATTGGAGGTCCCAGGGGCTTTACTCCACTGCTATCACTACAATAGACACTACTTTAAGGAGGTAACTCCTCCCCAGTAATCTTCTGAATGCCTTCTAGCCTAGAGGGGTAATTTTCCAGCACTATATCTGACAGTTTTCCAGATATTCATTGTGTTTCATAGTCTAATTGTTTAGCCAGTAGGCTGCCAAGTCCTTTTCCCTCATCTGTCTTAGTCTGGAAACTCAGTTAAAACTTGTCCACCATGGTGGCTCTGCTGGTATCTGAAATACTGGTGGCAAACTTTTAGCATCACAGCAACATGCAAGTACCTACTGCTCAACAAGATGAAGGACATATGGGAGATGTGAATGTTAGGTTTCAATGTATATTCAGTATTAAAATATATAGGTCATGAAAGTAGAAGGATGCCAATATCATGAGAGAAAGGGGACTAAAGAGAATGGAGATGGTGTAATAAGAAAGAATAATGGAGGAAAGGAAGAGAAATACCACATGTTTAACCCTTCAAGCAAAAATCTGTGATTAAATGAAGATGAGCACACTTCTTGAAAATAAAATGAATGTACAAACACAACAACCTAAACATACTAAGCATGACTAACTACACATATCACACAGTAGTTAACAATTTGCAACAGGGGAAAGATGCACACTGCAGAAAGATTTACTCATTTTAATTACTTTTGGCCTGGAACTAGTTTAGTTACATCTAACAGAGTACATAAAAGTTCGAAAAAAGCCCACAGTTTCATACTGTTCAAAAATCAGAAGAACAAATTCAAGGCAATCACAGCTATTGGACTTTAAGTAGAAATACCAGAAATGAGAGATTCATATAGCAGTAGCAACAAAACTTTGCGTATAAATTCTGCTCACATAAAAAGTTTACCCTTAGCTGGGCGCGGTGGCGCATGCCTGTAATCCCAGCAGCTGGGGAGGCGGAGGCAGGAGGATCGCAAGTTCAAGACCAGAAGCAGTCTGTGTAATTTAGCAAGACCCTGTCTGAGAAAATAAAATTAAAAAAAAAAAAACTACAAAATGGGCTGGGGGTGCAGCTCAGTGCTCCAGGCCCTGGGTTCAACCCCTAGTAGCGCAAAAA
>VMDO01013055.1:0-39449 GCA_007922755.1 Pedetes capensis | reverse complement strand
TAAGAATCCCTAGATTCAATGCCCAGTACAATAACAAAAAGAACAACAAAGTGTGGAAATTTGAGTTGCTTCTTCCATACTAGAGGGAAAAATAGGGGTTTTTAATTTCTTGGATGAAATATCCAGTCAGTTGTCTGATTGAATAAAATAGAAAAATATTTTTACTCCATGTTGTTATTTTTAGGTGCCATCTAGTTGGGTCTGAATCATAATGACCCTATATACAACAAAATGAAACACCAGCCAACACTGCGTCATGCAAAGAACTATGTTATTGCTTCTCTACTATTCATGGGATTTTCAATGGCTGATTATTTTGAGATTACACTGGGAGTGGATTGTCATGCCCTTCTCACAGTTCTGCGGTGCTGGGGATCAAACCCAGGGCCTCAGAGACTGCAGAGGAGCATTCTACCAACTGAGATAAACCCCAACCCTATTAGGACTATTAAGAGAAATATAACACAACAGAGATTCTCTACATAATATATAAAATATCTAGAATTCAATTCAATACTATGGACTATTTCAGAAATAAAGAAAGCACACATCATTCTCAAGCAAATTATTACATTAGAAGGTTGTTGCTGTTATTGTTTTGGTTAGGTACAATTGAAATGGGTCCAACTCCTAGTGATTCTACATACAACAGAACAAAACACTCCCCAGTTCTATGCCAGACACTTGATCTTTCTTATACTTAATCCCATTGTTGCAGACATTGTGTCAATTCATCTAGTTGAAGGTCTTCTCTTATTTTTATTGTCCCACCACTTTCACAAACATGATATCCTTCTCCAGAGATCAGTCACTCCTTAGAACATGTCCAAATTACATCAGATGCAGCCTAGCCATTATTACTTTCAGTAACACTGATTGCACTTCTTCCAGGACAGAACTTTTTCTTCTTTTCACTGTCCATGATATATTCAATATATTCACAACTATCCAGCACCACAATATATCCAGCACCACAACTCGAATCATCAATTCTACTCCTGTCTCCCTTATTCAATGTCCAGCTTTCACAATCATATGATGTGACTGAAAATACCATTGCATATATTGGAAGTGACTTCTTTTTCAATGTGACATTTTTACTTTTCATACTTTAAAGATGTCTTTTGCAACAGCTTTTCCCAATGGAATGAGTCTTGATTTCTTGACTCCTGCTTCCATGGGTGTTTATTTTAGAACCAAGTAAAAGAAAATCTTGGATAATCTCAACCTTTTCTCTAATTGTCATGAAGCTATGTACTGATCCAGATATAAGGATTTTCTTTTTCCTTTGCAGTACTGGAGGTTGAAAGTAAGGACTCTCACTTGCATGCTTTGCAAATGCTGAACCACTGAGATGCATCCCCAGACATTTTTTTTTCATTTTTTCATTTTTTTTGTGATAAGGTCTCACTAAAGTATGCTGACTGCCTCTGGTCTTGAACTTGCTATCCTCCTGTCTCTGGCCCCTGAGAGGCTGGTATTACAGGGGTGGGCCACCATGCCCAGCAAAGGATTGTTTTATTTACTGATGTTGAGGTACAATAGGTACAATCCATACTTAAGGTTGTGTTCATTGATGGTAATTAATAAATGTTTCAAATCCTCTTCATTTTCAGCAAGCAGAGTTGTGTTATCTGCATAACTTGGGTTGTAAATCAGACATCCTCTAATCAAAATGCTACATTTTTCTTCATAAATTCCAGCTTCTGGTGTTAAATATAGAGATTGAAGAGGTACAGTGAAAGAAAATAACCCTGATGCATACTTTTCTTGACTTTAAAACAGGCAATGTTTCCTTGTTCTATTTGAATAATTGCCTCCTATTTCATCTATAGATTCCTCATGACTACAATTAAATACTGTGGTATTCCCATTCTTCACAATGTTATCCATAATTTTCGATGATATACATAGTCAGATACCTTTGCATAATCAATAAGACATAGGTAGACATCTTTCTGGTATCCTCTGATTTCAGCTAATATGGATTTGACATCAGCATTCATGTCCCTGGTTCCATGCCTTCTTCTGAACCTGACTCCATTTATTGACAGTTCCCTGTCTATAAACTGCTGCAGTCTATTTTGAATCACATTTAGCAAAATTTTATTGCATGTGATATTCACATCATTGGATAATTTCCACATTTGAGAAGATCTCCTTTGTTGGGGATAGGCACAAGTATCATTCCTTCCTGTCTGTGGAGAGAGAGCTGTTTTAAAAATCTTTTGGCATAAACAAATTAACACCTCCCATGTTGCATCTGTTTGCTCAAACATCTCAATTGGTACCCCATCAATTCCTGGAGCACAGTATTTCACCAATTCCTTCCAAGCAGCTTCCACTTTGTCCTTTAGTACCACTGGCTCTTGATCATGTGCCACCTTTTGGAATTGTTGGGTATCCACCAATTTTTTTTTGGTATAATAACTGTGTATATCTTCCATCTTGTTCTGATATTTCAGTTATCATTTAATATTTTCTCTGCAGAATCCTTCAGTATAGACACTGTGTCTTGAATTTTTTCTTCAATTCCTTAAGCTTGAAAAAAAAACAGAGCACATTCTTCCTTTTTGGTTTTCTACCTCCAAATTTTGGCATGTTGTTGTTGTTGTTAGGTGCCATTGAGTGGAGTCTGATTCCTAGTGATGCAACATACAGTGGAATGAAACACTTCCCAATTTGGTACCAGGCACAATATCATATTTATGTTTATTGTTTATTGTTATTATTTTCATTGTTGCCGACATTGTGTTAATCCATTTGGTGGAGAGTTCCTTTTTCTTTTCATTGACCTACCACTTTCCAAAACATGATGTCTTTCTCCAGGAATTGGTCTCTCCTGACTACATGTCCAAAATACATAAGACATAGGCTGGCCATCCTTGCTTACAAGGAGCAATCTTGTTGCACTTCTTCTATAACAGATCTGTTGGTTCTTTTGGTAGTCTGTGGTATATTCAATAATAATCTCCAGCACCATAATTCAAAAGCATCAATTCTTCTCCTGTCTCCCTTGTTCAATGTCTACCTTTCACAATCGTATGATGCAAGTGAAAATAAAATGGCATGAGCCAGGTGCACTTTTGTCTTCAGTGTGACATCTTTACTTTTCAATACTCTAAAGAGATCTTTTGCCATAGCTTTCCCCAAAGCAATGTGTCTTTTGATTTCTTGACTATTGCTTCCACAGGTGTTGATTGTAGAGCCAAATAAAGTAAAATCATGGGCAACCTCAATCTTTTCTACATTATTGTGAAGTCACATACTGACCCAGTTGTAAGGATTTTTGTTTTGTTAATGTTTAGTCACAATACATACTGAAGGCTATGTACTTTCATTTTCATCAGTAAATATTTTAAGTCCGCTTCAATTTCAGCAAGCAGAGTTGTGTCATCTTCATAATGCAGGTTGTTAATGAGTCTTTCTCCAATCTGATGCCATGTACTTCCTCATAAAGTCCAGCTTCTTGGATTCAAGAAGCTGGTTATATGTCATTATAATATTTATAATATGTCATTATGATATTTGAATTTGTCTTCTCAAATTGCACTGTGAAATATTCTCTTTAGTTCTCAAATTTGTCGTATCTTTCTTTCACATTAGCTGCTCAACATTCAAGGGCAAGTTTCAGAGTTTCTTGTGACATGTAATTTGTACTTTTTTTTCCTGTCTTTTAGTAACCTTTTACTTTCCTCATGAATGATATCTTTGATCTCATGCCCAAAGTCATCTGGTCTTCAATCATTATTGTCTAATGCATCAATAATTTTCTTGAGGTGGTCTCAGAACTTAGTTGGATATACTCACTGTCATACCTTGACTCTCATACACTCCTTTCTTAATTTCCAGTTTGAATGTGCTTATGAACAGTTGATGATATATTCCACAATTAGTATCTGGTCTTGCTCAGACTTTTGATGTCTTGCCTTTCCACCATCTCATTCCACAGATGTAGTCAGTTTGGTCCTGTATGTCCTATATGGTGAATTTCATGTGGATAGTTACCATTTACATTGGTGAAAAGATATACTTGCAGTGAAAAAGCCATTAGTCTGACAAAATTCTATCATGCAATCTCCTGCATTTTTGTCACCAAGGCCATATTTTCCCTCCTGTTGAGCTTTCTTCTTTGTTTCCAAATTTTGCATTCCAGACACCAGTAGTTATCAGTACATTCTGATTTGCATGTTCAATCCATTTCAGATTGCAGAACCTGGTAAAAATCTCCCCCATCTTCATTTGTAATTTTACTGGTGGGTACAAAAATTTGAATAATAATCATAGTAACTGGCCTTCCTTGATGGTATATGGATATTATCCCATCCCTGACGGTCCTTTAGGGCAGATCTTGATATGTGTTTTTTGATTGTGTATGCAACTCCATTTCACTATTACTATCCTTGGCATAGTAGATCCTATCTGATTCAAGATGGCCCATGCCAGTGCATTTTATCTCACTGATGCCTAGAATGTTGATATTCATGCATTCCATTTCCCTTTTGATGATTTTTATTTCTCCTAGTTTCATACTACATACATTCTCATTCCAGTTATCACTAGATGTTTATATTGTTCCTTCTGCTTTTGAGTCATGCCACTTCATCAGATTGAGTTCCATAGGTCTTTGCTCCAATTTCTTCAGTACAGTAGACTCTATTTTGAGGAGGTAACTCTACCCCAATTGTCTTTTGAGTGCCTTCTAACTTTGGGGACTCATTTTCTGACACTATACCTGACTGTTTCTTTGCTATTGTTGGTGTTTTCAATGGTTAATTTCCTCAAGTGCAGATTATTCATGTCCTTCTCCCTAGTCTGTCTTAGTCTTGAAGCTGAGCTAAAACCTGTCCTCCATGGGTAACCCTGCTGGTTTCTGTAATAGCTTCAGTACTGCAGCAGCACATAATGTCCCACAGTATGGCAAACTGACAGACATGTGGGGGACATTAGAATTTGAGCTACTTCCTTTGAAAAAGTATTTCCTCTTCAGCCATTCAAGTTTTGAAGCTGAGAAAAAGAACCAGACATTTAATTCTTACACAAACACATATTTGTGCTCAATGAAGAAAAAATAATCTACAATTTGGATGGCAGAACCTGTTGTCTTATTATAAGGCTTAAGACTTTCTAATATCAAAAACAAAAGGAATATTTGTAGATTTCCTTTCATAATGTGAATTTTCTAATAGTTAAATTGTCCATAAAATACAAAAGCCTGAAGCCATACTACCTTGGCATCCCATTCTGTCAGATCACAGAAGCTAATCGGGGTCAGGCCTGGTTAGTACTTGGATGAGAGACTGTCTCGGAACAACAGGTGCTGTAGACTTTGAAGAAGGACCTGGAAACCCATTCTCCCCAAGCAATCAGCCATTGAAAATAGTAAGACTAGCAGAGAAGCACTGACAATAGTGTTTTGTCTGTTGTATGCAGGGTCTCCATGAGTTGGACACTGATTTGACAGCACAGAACAACAACAACAAAATCCAAAAATCTTTTCACTTGTTTTAAAATATATTCTCCATTGTCTTAAAGAGGCACGTTCAAGTGGCTCATATGATGAAAAATATGTATTAAGGGATATTTTTGCGGCCAAATCCATCTCCAAAACTTTCAGCAAAATGTGACTTTCCATATATTCTCAAACCTAATCCATACACTTTCAGCAGTTTTAGAGATGTACCAAATCAAATGTGGATTAGAATCATGTGAGTATTGGCTTCTGCAAGCATCCTCACTCTCGACTGGAAATCTAATCTAATTCCCTTCTGATTTGGTAAGTATAAAACTATTGAAAAAGCGTGGATTCGATTTGAGAATATATGGGCATAATTTTCTTGCATGTACTCATGTATTTCAGTTTTCAGTTCAACATTGTGGAAAACTCATCTTCTGATAAACCACTAGATTTCTATGTGTAGAAGTTCTTCCCTCTGAATAAGATTTTCTGGCATTTTTTTCAAAAACATGCTCAGGTGAATTGTTGTTGTTGTTAGGTACTGTCGAGTCAGTATCCGACTCATAGCGACCCTCTGTACAACAGGGGAAACATGATTGTCAGTGCTTCTCTGCTGTTCATAGGGTTTTCAGTGGCAGATTGATTTTTGGTAGGGGGTTGCCAGGTTCTTCTCCCAATCAGGTGAATTAGTTTCTGTTTAATAATCAATGTAGACATTTTTGTAGCATAATCTACATTTTAAAATTTTAATCTTAAAAGACTTTGACATCAGCACCTTTCTGAAACCAAAAAGCCCTTTTGGTTGTTGGAGTTTTTTTATGCAGAATTTTCTTCAGTCTTCAATAGGATTATGCTTTCTTGTAGCAAAGCATTGATGGTGATTCATCAGTACAAATATCAACACAGTATCTTCAATTGACCATTTTGTTTT
The DNA here is from genome assembly GCA_007922755.1 of Pedetes capensis. Lineage (NCBI taxonomy): Eukaryota > Metazoa > Chordata > Mammalia > Rodentia > Pedetidae > Pedetes > Pedetes capensis. Next base: position 33,060 of record VMDO01013055.1, on the reverse strand, counting down.
CTGGGTGTAAATATAAAAGAAAAACATCTTTACCTTTGCTTGCTGTAGCTAGCTCTTTGTAACAAGGAGTGGATATTTTCAAAGCTCATAATCATTTAAAAATATTTCAAGTGTTATTATGTGAAAGATGTTGTAAATAAAGTTGATGCTATTGTTTGAATACTTGCTCCCTCTAAAATTTATGTTCAATATTGATCCTAAATGGGATAGGATTCAGAGGTATGGGAGAATAGGTCATGAGGTTTCTATTCTCATGAATTAAACTAGTGTCCTTCTAACAGGGCTTGAAGGAGTCTTTACTACCCTTTGTTCTTTTTTTCTTCAATCATTTGAGGACATATCTTCTGCCCTTCCCCAATATGAAGATGCAGAAACAACACCATGACTGAGGAATGACACCCTCATCAGACACCAAACCTGCCAGCAACTAGATCCTGGACTTCCCCTCCTCCAGATCTGTGAGAGAAAAATTTCTATTATTTATAAATTAGCCAGTCTAAAGATATATATGAAAGAAGCAGGTACAGAGTAATGCATTTGATGTTGTTACTTGTTTTTCTTTTCTCCCACGTATGATAAAACATCGCCAGAGGATGTGACATGTCATCCTCAATATATCAACATATATTAATTGAGAGTAAAATTTGTCACTTTCTTATTCTGCATCTTTTGCTAACACTTTAGTCATTATACATGCTAGACATATTAGGGTCTTACAACTTTGCTACTAAATGACACTCTGCATAAACATTTTTGCTCAATAAAATTTTGTAAAGACAGGCTTAATTTTGTGTAATTGAAGACTTCAATTGTCAAATGATTATGAAGCGTATTTTAGTGAATTAAATTTCTAAGAATCATGGCTATTTTTACAAGTTGTTTCTTATTTTATTCTTCAATGTGACTTTAATAACTCAGGTTATCAGCACATGTAAAGCTCACTGAAAGTATTGGTTATAATTTACTATTATTATTATTATTATTATTATTATTATTATTATTACATAATACCTAAGTGTTGATTCTAAGGCCGTGCACATGCTAGCCAAGTTCTGTACAACTAAGTCACACCTCCAGGCTCCTTTTTATGTATTTCTTTTGGGACACAGTCTCATTTAGTGATACAGGTTATCTCTTGCAATTCTCCTACCTCAGTCTCCTAAAACTGAGATTACCAGCATGCAACATGGTATCTTGCCAAGTACTCATTTAAAACCTGACATTTGTGGAAGGCCCTTGTCTGCGGAAACAATTAGTGACTTAGAAACGTTCTTCATGATTTAGTACATCAAAATTATGTTCAAGCCACCTCACAGAATGCTACAGTTTCACCTAGAATCTAACTTTAAAAGCCATCAAATTTCACTGCCAAACATGTTTGTGAAACACAAAGTCAAAATATTAAAAAACTATAAAATAAATAGGAAAATTAAAGATAATATATATTGGGTGCCTTAGCACATCCCTGTAATCTCAGCTATTCCAAGGTGGATACAGAAGAATTGGGGGTACCAAGCCAGAAACATCCTGTTCAATTTATCGTGACCATCTCAAAATAAAAAAACAAAACAAAACAAAAAAAAAAACCACAAAAAAAATAAACAAAAAAAGAAAAGAAAGAAAGAAAGAAAAGAAAAAGGGCTGGGAGTACAGCTCAGTGGTGATGTCCTTGCTTAGCATAGTATGAGGGAGGTACTGGCCCTAATTCACTTTGGGTTTAAAAAATCCACTAATTGCAATATTTCAAACAATACCAATCCAATGGTAGAGGTCCAAGTTAGAGAGTGCAAAAAGTCCTTGTTCAGAAACTTCATTGTCTTCTACTTTTTTCATCACAGTAGTAAAGTTCTTTGGCCCTCATAACTGAGTGTGTGGTCTACAGCAGAGGTTAAAAGAGGAAATTTATGGACAGGCTGATGTAATCCACCTGCCATCCTCCCTTTTAGACAACAAGGGCTTGAGAAACTGAAGAGACATTAAATCAAAGTCACACACTCTTACTTTTCCTGTAATGATGAAATGGGTCTAAAAACTCAGCTACTCAGATGGTTTTGTATCTCTCCATCATTATTTATGTTTTCTAATTTAGCACAGTTATTCCATCTATATAAACACATTGGGTAACTTCTCACCCCTTAAAGCTGTCATTTGTTTCTAATGATTTATCAAAACAATATACAACGCAGTTTATTTTTAAGAAAAATTCTGAGTTCAGTTTTCAAGGTGGCATAGCAGTTATCTGCCAACCTTACTCAAGTTTCTTTGCCTTGTTGGTAGTAAGGCAGGGGCACATCAGGGCAGAAAATACTCTTAAAGACTAGAGTGTGAATTTCTTTCAATATGAGACATATGTGAAATGATCATGTTTATTTCTATTTTCATACAACCAAATCAACTATTTCTTCTCTAAAAATAAAATTGCAGAAATATATGTTTAAAGCAACTCAATGTTTATATATCAGTAAAGTTAATATTTGGAATTATTAAAGTCAAGATATAAAATTTGCTATTATGTAGTACAAGCTACAGACAGCTAATATTAAGTGCTCAATATATATACACGTTATATGTTTTACATATATCTATACTTGTATAAGAGCTAGGGTTTGGCTCAGTTGATAGAGTGCTGCTCTGCACCCTTTGAGGACCCGGGTTCAATCCCCAGCACCATAAAATCAGGAGAAGGACATGGCAATCCACTTCCAAAGAAATCCCAAAACAATCAGCCATTGAAAACCCTATGAGGGTCGCTATGAGTCAAACCCCAACTCGACAACACCTAACAACCAAAAACATACTTGTATAATGTGTGTATGTGTGTGTGTGTGTGTGTGTGTGTGTGTGTGTGTGTGTGTGTGTGTGTGTACAGAGTTAGAGAGATGGGTCAGGAAGTAGAAAGATATAGTATTTTCTATTTCTACTGTAGCAAATTCCTGCAATTTAGTAGCCTGAAATAAATATGTTATCATTAATTCTAGAGGATAGAAATTTGAATTCTATAGTAAAGTTAACACAGCCATATTGATTTTTTGGAGACTATTAGGAATCACCTATTTCCTTGTCTTTTCCAGCTTCTGGACCTCTCTGGACCTTAGCTTCTGATCTTCTTCTGTCATCTGGAAAGTCAGAAATAAAAGTTTAATTCCTTTGACACTGCATTGTTCTAAAATTGATTTTAACATTACATCTCTTTTTCTGACTCTCCTACCTATTTTTTTTTTTCATTTTTAAGGAATTTTATGATTATTTGAGATCAGGTAGTTACTCTAAGAGTAAGTTAATTTGTAGAAAGAACATATGAATTATGAGAAAAAATAATGCTAATATTCATACCAAGCCAAATTAATAAGAACCACCAATAAATGATAAAAATTGAATATCTCTTATATACCTTCATTTAAACCTTTAAAAATCACATATATGTACACAAACATATAGATTCCTATGTATGTGTATATATGTAAACATATTTATATTGGGATATATGTACATACATATACAGCCACTATGCCATATATATATATATCCCTATACGGTGTGTGTATATGCACACAAATATGTATGTATATGCACACAAATATGCATGAAACAGAGACAAATAATCAATCCTCCTTATTCACACATTCTACATTTGAAATTTTTCCTGTGTCTATTTATAAACCACAAGTCAATATTCACGGGACTGCTATAGTCATTTGCAGACATATTCCAAGCAACAAAACATTTGAATTTCCTGATGTGTGCCTTCTGAGATGAATTTGAGCAAAGGTAATCCTCTGTTTTATTCTTTTAGCTTTTTTAAAAACTGCAAACAAGTGTATGTTTTGAGGCCTATTCAATTCCTTTTTTACATTTTTATAGTTTTTATTATTGCCTTTGTTGTTGGTTTTATGATTGAAATTCCCTCTAAGTATATTGCAAGTCCAGGGTCACAGTTTACCTCCTAATTTTATCTTGAGATCTTTCTCTGGAAAGTGACTATAATTCTAGTCCTGTCTCAAAGGAGCTCCAAGGATGTGGTCATGGATATTTGCAAGGTACCTTTCAAAAAATACTTCTGTATTCTGGCAGTCTAATGCTTTTAATGCCCAACACGTGACACTGTGACCCTCTCACAGGAAGTTTGCTGATACTGGCAGATGCACATGTAGTCATCTGACCAGTGTTCAGTTTATCCCAGACAAAACAGCCACTTTCTAGAACAGCAGTGACCATGAAAGAAGTTGATGTATATCAGAAAGGTGATAAAGAAGAAAATTCACTGAGGCACATGAGATAACGCAGTTTATTACTCACAGATCTCAGAGCAAAGATGTTAGCACCCCTCACAGATTAAATAAGAGAAGACAAGCCTTTCAGGTTACACATGTTCAACTAGCAGATTGGGGTGCTAAAAAAAGTGAGGGACTTGTAAACCAATGTCTCTATTGGAATTCAGAGAGTTATGTAAGTATTTTCCTTCAACAAGTCTTTAATCAGTGGTTTTGAGCAAGCAGATGCAAGTTCCATAAAGCCCCTGATACATATGTCTAAACATAGGTCTAAAATTCAATCATATTTGAATTGTATTCCCAAAGTCTTTTCACCTTATACCTAATAAAAATCGCTTTATGTTAAAAGGACTTTACTCTCTCTCTCTCTCTCTCTCTCTCTCTCTCTCTCTATATATATATATATATATATATATATATGACATATATATGTCACCACTTTAAAAAAAAAGCAAAAAGGATTTTTTTCATTCCTAGAGATTATACATGTAAAAAAAATAGATTGCACAATAATGATGTGGACATAAAATTTTGTTTTATTTCCTTTTCTGCCTTGGGCTATTGTAAGCTGAAAATTCCATTTTAGGGTGAATTTGATAATTCTATTAGAGAAAAATGAGCTTCATAAACCAATTAAAAATCTAGCTTGTGGACTTATTTTAAACATAGGAAGTGAAGCAAATTAAAGTAAACTCAAGCTCCTGTTTCTTTAAAATCAGAGACTAGGGCATGGGAATTTCCTTTCATTTTGTTTTGGTTTATTTTTCCATACACTGAGTTCAACAAATTGAGACTTACACAATAAGTAACATTTACAGATTTATATAAAAAATAATTCTCCATATCAAATTTATTGTGAATAGTGCAACAATAAACATGGGAGTGCAGGTTTGATTTCAAAGAAATTGAGAGCAGAAAAGAGGTTGCCAGAGACAGGGCACTGGAAGGGGCAACCTACAGGTACAATATTATTGTTTGACAGGAGACATAAACTCTGATATTCTATGGCCAGGCAGGGTGAATATAATTAACAACAAAGTATCATATTAAATATCTCAACATATTTTGAAGAGAAGAATTTGAATGTACTCACCATAAAAAAATGATAACAGTTTAGGGTGTGAACTATTAGTGACCCTGAGTTGACCACTACCTGATGTATACATGAATCAAAATATCATATTGTATCTCATGTTGATGTTGTTAGGTACCATCGAGTCTGATTTGACTCATAATGACCTTATGTACAGCAGAATTAACAACTCCCTGAATCTGTGCCAGACACACAACCTTATTTATGTTTAAGTCCATTGATGCACATACTGTGTCAATCCATCAAGTGGAGGGTTTCCTGTTTTTCATTGAACTGTCACTATCCCAACATGATGTACTTCTCTAGGTATTGGTCCCACTTAACAGTATGTCCAAAATACTTTAGATGAAGTTTAGCCATCCTTCCTTCCAAGAGGACAGATCTGTTGGTTCTCTTGGCAGTCCATAGTATATTTAATATTTGTCCCCAGCACCAAAATTCAAAAGCATCAATTTGTCTCCTGTCTCCCTTTTTCAATATACAGATATCACAAATAGATGATGTGACTGAAAGTACCCTGGCATGAGTCAAGCATACCTTCATCTTCAATGTGACATCTTCACTTTACAGTGCTTTAAAGAGATCTTTTGCCATAGCTTTCCCCCCAAAAATGTGTCTTTTGATTTTTTTTGACTGCTGCTTCCATGGATGTTGATTGTAGGACCAAGTAAAGCAAAATATTGAACAACCTCTCTCTTTTCTCAATTTATTGAGAAGTTGCATGCTGATCCAGTTGGAAGTATTTTTGTTTTGTTGATGTTGAGTCACAATCCATACTAAAGGCTATGTTCTTTGATCTTCATCAGTAAACGTTTCAAATCTTCCTCACTGTCATCAAGCAGAATTATGTTATCTGCATAACACAGGTTGTTAATGAGTCTTGCTCCAATCCTGATGCCACATTCTTCCTCATAAGGTCCAGCTTCTCAGATTATTTGCTCAGCATACAAACTGAAGAGATATGTTGAAAGGATACATTCCCGATGCAAACCATTCTCAACTTCAAACCAAGCAGTGTTTCCTTGTTTTGTTCAAATGACTGCCTCCTGGTCCATGTACAGATTCCTCATGATGACAGTAAGGTGCTCTGTTATTCCCATTCTTCTCCATGTCATTGGTAATTTATTATGATCCACACAGTCAAATGTCTTTGTACAGTTGGGAAAACATAGGTAGACATCTTTCTGATATTCTCTGCTTTTAGCTAATATCCACCTGACATCAGTAATGATGTCCCTGGTTCCCTGCTCTCTTCTAAATCTGGCTAGATTTTATGGCAGTTCCCTGTCTATTTATTGCTGCAGTTGCTTTGCATGATCTTTAGTAAAATTTTGCTTGTGTGTGATATTAATGATATTCTTCAATAGTCCCCACATTCATTTGCATCCCCTTTCTTAGGAATAGTCACCAATACAGATCTCTTCCCATCAGATGGCCAGGTAGCGGTTTTCCAAATCTCTTGGCATAAACATGTTAGCACCTCCAGTGCTGCATCTGTTTGTTGAAACATCTCTGTTGGTATTTAATCAATTCCTTCAAAGCAACTTCCATCTATTCCTCCAATACCATTGTTTCCTCATCATATGCAACTGCTTGAAATGGTTTGTCATCCACCAATTATTTTTTGTTGGGTGGCTCTGTGTATTCCTTCCATCTTCTATTTATGTTTCCTGCATCATTTAATATTTTCCTTATAGAAACTTGCACTCTTGCCCCTCGAGGCTTGAATTTTTCCTTCAATTCCTTAAGCTTGAGAAAAGCAGAGTGTGTTTTTCTCTTTTGGTTTTCTGTCTCCAAGTCTTTGCTCATGTCATTAAAATATTTGATTTTGTCTTTTCAAGTTGCCTTTTGAGCTTTCTGTTTAGTTCCTTAATTTCTTCATGTCTTCTTTTTACTTTAGCTGCTCCCTGTTCAAGAGCAATTTTCAGAGTCTCTTTTGACATGTAATTCAGGCTTTTCTTTTTTCCTGTATTTTTAATAACCTTTTACTTACCTCATGAATGATATCTTTGACATCAGGCCTCACCTAGTCTGGTCTCCTATCATTTATGTCTAATGCATTAAACCTGTACTTGAGGTGGTCCCTGAACTCAGGTGGGATACACTCAAGGTCAGACCTTGGCTCACATACACTTGTTCTAATTTTCTTCAGTTTCAGTTTGAACTTGGATATGAGAAGTTGAAGATCTGATCCACAATCAGCACCTAGTGTTTTTCTGACATTTGATATGAAGTTTTTCCATCATTTCTTTCCACAAATGTACTTAATTTGGTTCCTATATGTTCCATCTTGTGAAATGTATAGTCACCATTTATGTTGGTGAAAAAATGTATTTGCAATGAAAAGGTCATTGGTCAAACAAAATTCTGTCATGTGATCTCCAGCATTGTTTGTGTCAACAAGGCCATGTTTTCTGACTACTGTGCCTTCTCCTTTGTTTCCAACTTTTGTATTCCAATCACCAATAATTATGAATACATTCTGATTGCATGTTTGATCTATTTCAGATTGCAGAAGCTGATAGAAATGTTCCCTGTGTTCATTTGTGGCCTTAATGGTAGGTTTATAAATGTGAATAATAGTCACATTAAATGGGCTTCCTCAACAGCATATGGAAATTACTCAATCCATGACAGCATTGTAGTTCAGGACAGATCTTAGGAAGTCATTTTTGATGATGAATGCAACCCTATTTCTCTTCAATTTGTCATTCCAAGTATAGTATATTATATGTTTATTTGACTTAAAATGGCCCAGGCCAGTCCATTTTAGCTCACTGATCCCTAGCATCTCAATATTTATGGACTCCGTTTCTTTTCTAATGATTTCTAATTTTCCTAGATTCATACTATGTACATTCCATGTCCCAATTACTAATGGATATTTACAGATATTTCTCCTCATTTTGAGTCATGCCACATCAGCCAATGGAGGTCCCTCGGGCTTTACACCATTTCTGTCATTAAGGTAGACTCTACTTTGAGGAGGCAACTCTTCCCCAGTGGTCATTTGATTGCCTTCCAGCCTGAGAGCTCATTTTTCAGCATGATATCTGACAGTGTTTCTCTGCTATTCATAGGGTTTCAATAGCTATTTGTTTTGAGAGTGGGTTACTAGGTCCTATGCCTTTGTCTGTCTTAGTCTGGAAGCTCAGCTGAATCCTGCCAACCATGGTTTACCCTGCTGGTATCATAGCAACACACAAACCTCCCATAGTGTGGCAAAATGATAGAATTTGGAGATTGAACCTTATACATACATATAAATATCATTTTAAAATATAAATACAAAATATTATACAATCATTTCTTGAGGAAAATATTTTTTCTCAAACCAAATTCTCAGAAACATATCTATATAATCATATGATTTTATCTTGCAAATTTCCAGTTTAATTCATTCAGTGTAATCTAACAGCAGTAATATCAAAGCCCTCCACTCATTAAAAGGAACTCATGAATAATATTATAAATAATTACTAGAATATTGTATTGTGGGAAAAGTGAATAAAACAATGAGGAATACACAAATCCTTTTTGTAGGTAGGAAAATACAAATTCTCAGAGGTGAGAAAATGAATTATATATGAACGAGAGTAGTGTATATTAGAAGATGAAATGCTAAGTAATGATTTTTTAGCAAGTGCAATTGGTAGCATATATTGTCTTAAATAAGAAATGATTAATGAAATTTGGCCATGGTGTTGCATGCCAGCAGTCTCAATTACTTGGGAGGGTGAATCAGGAGGACTGCTTGAGCCCATGAATTGAGAGTATGATGCTAACCTAGCCAGTATAAGCAGTCTTTAAAGAAAAAAGAGAGGAGAGTGAAGATTGACTGAAAGTATCCTTAAAATATTGTTTCTTAAAAATGTACTTTCAAGGACAAAGATAATAATAAAGTGACTATTTCATTTTAAACTCATTCAATTGTTGAGTGATATAATGACAGAGACAAATTATATTTGTTGTGCAATTCAGTTTGCTTAATCCTGTTTTGCTGGATTTCAGCATCACTTTTGGTCCCTATGGAGCTCAAATTTGATGATAATACATATGAAAACCAAACATCAATTTAACATGGTGAATTCTGAAATGATGACGTGAAAAAGGAAGTAGTGAACTAGATTGGTAATAGGAAGATTAATTTAGAATTTCAGACATAGCTTCCTGTCAGAAGACTTCTTCTGTGCCTTGAAATATAAGAAGACTTAGACAAATAAATTTGGAAAATGCCTGCCATAGAATAAAGAAAGAGAAGTAAGGGGAAATGAAATGTAGGGAAATTATAAGTGTAAAATTTGTAGGAGAAAAAGAGGAGACAAGAGGTTGGTGAGAGTTGGATATAATGTACCCCATGTGTAAACTAAGTGGACTCAGGAGGCTGAGATAGAAGGATCATGAGTCTGAGGGTAGAGGTAGCCCTGTGTAATTTAGCAAGATCCTGTCTCCGGATTTAAAAAAAAAATTAGGAAGAGTATAATGGTGTTCCATAGAGGTAGAGCACTTGGGTAGCATGTGATAGGCCCTTAGCAATGAAAATTAATAAATAAATGAATGAATAAATAAAAAAGTAAAAAATAAAAAGGGGGATGGAGAGAGCTAAGTAATCACCAACAAAATAGGATTGATTTTTTAGATGAGAATTAAGGTAACTTTTTCTCTCCCTAAACCCTAGTTGGGTCTTTATGATGATAAGAGTCCCTGCAACGTGATTTTTTAAAGTTTGTAAATGATTTTAATATTTAACTTGTTAAGCTGCCTAAGAGAAGTTGTACCACAAGAAACATCTAAAATGTTGAATTTTGGACCTATGAAACTACAAATGATCATTAAAACAGTGAGATCTAATTAAGTTTTCAAGAAAAACAAAAAATTAAAAGAGAGAACAGAAGTCAAGAGATGGTAGCAAACACTCAGCATGCAATGCACACACAAGTAGAGTTTGAACTGGCAGAATATACTGAAAGAGAGTGAAAATTAGAATGTGAAATGATTTATTTAGTTCAAATGTGCATATATCTAAGTAATTTTCAGTTTTCACAAGTGTTCATATGAACTATTTAATTAAATGAAATAACTCATTTCATTTTCTAGAAGCCTGAGCTAGATTAAGATTTCCATCAATTTCATCATATAATTCTCATAAAAATATTCTGAATGAATGTAAGGAAATACTTACAAATTCAGATATATTTCAAATACATTTGAAAAGCCAGAATCAGCTATGTCCTAATTTTCCATAAATCCAATCTGTCTTCTTAAATTTCAGTAAAGTAGTTAGAAATCACAAAGGTCATAGCAATAAAGAAATGAGAAAAGGAAAATGAGAGTAATCAAATTCTAATTTTTGCTCAGAACAATTTCTAAAGATAATTAGTTCCAGCAGAATACTCACCTGTCCCTTTACAGCCATTAGCCATAACCTTGATTCTCCTAAGTTCTAATATGTATGCAGTGCTTTAAAACAGATATTGAATATTCATTTTTTCATATTACTAAATAAACTGATCATGCTTACATTGTTATTTTAAATCATAATTTGATCATGTGCAGAAGGATTTAGCATTTCATAATCAACATTTTTCAATACAGCAAATAAGATTTTTTTCTCAAATATGGAAATATTCTAAGAAAATACCTTTAATGATCATCTATTTTGCTTTATGGTAGGAATATTGATGGATGTTTCTGGCATTTTCTTTCATCCTTATACCCTTCATTTTAGTTTCCTATATTTCTTTCACTTTTAATTTGAGTATTTCATTTGCTGTGCTTGAGTCTTTTTCATAAGATTAAACTCCTGATCGCGAATCACTTTCTTGATTTATCTTTTGGAAAGGGGAAAAAATGGCAATGCTGCTATTGTTACGTGCCATGGAGTTGGATCCAATTCATCACCATTTTATGTACAACAGAACACAACACTACCTAGCACTATGCCATGAACATGCTTTTTTTATATTTGAATGCATTATAGCAGACACTATGTTCTACTCCTTTTGAGTCATGTCACATCAGTAATAGGAGGTCCCTGGGGCTTTACTCCATTCCTATTTTAAGGTCAGGACTATTTTGAGGAGGCAACTTTTCCCCAGTTATGTTTTAAATACCTTCCTGCCAAGGAGCCTCATTTTCTGGCACTATAGTTGACAGTGCTACTCTGCTATTTATAAAATTTTTATGGCTAATTTTTTTGGTAGTGGTCTGCCCAGTCCTTCTCCCTATGGTGTCTTACTCTAGAATCTCACTGGAAACTTATCAACCATGGGTAGCCCTGTTGGTATCTGAAATAAGAGTGGCATAGCTTTCAGCATCACAGCAACACATAAGTTCCCTCAGCAAGACAACCTGACAAATGTGGGGGAGTAGCAATGTAGATCTTATTAATGTACTTTAAGAAGATTAACGTGTTTCACAATGCTAGTGGCTCTGTACTTTTATCATAGGAACACATCATAGAATCAGTAAAAATAATTGTCAACATTTTTATACTATCATGCTAATTCATTACTTACTCATTAAAATTAATGTCCTGATTGTCGTTATAGTCATTGTTATATTTTTAAACAATGAACACAAATTTGGTAATAAAAACCTAAGGTTCTCATATATTCTAAATTCACTCTTTCAGAAAAAATTCACATTTATATTTATGTATGTGCATATCTGTGATGAGAGCTGGGGTTTAGCTCTGTTGGTAGAGCACCACTCTGCAGTCTCTGAGGTCCCAAGTTTGATTCCCAGTACCTCAAAAATGGGAGAAAGACATGGCAATCTACTTCCAGGGCAATCCAGAAACAGTCAGCCACTGAAAACCCTATAAGGGACACTATGAGTCAGACACAACTGGACAGCACCTAACAACAACAACAACAACAAATATGTATACACACACACACACACACACACACACACACACACACACACATATACATCCTGCAGCCATACCACTGTGGCATCTGATCCTGTCAGATCTCAGAAGCTGGGCAGGGTCGAACCAGGTTAGTACTTGGATTGGAGACCACCTGGGAACACCAGGTGCTATAAACTTGGGAGAAGGACCTAGCAACCCACTCCCAAAAAACAATCAGCCATTGAAAACCCTATGAATAGCAGAGAAGCACTACAATAGTGTTTCTTCTATTGTACATAGGGTTGCTGTGAGTTGGACACTAACCTCAAGGCACCTAACAACAACAACAACAACAAATATATATAGCAGACAATGAAATATGTGTATCTTTTAAAATAAATAAAAGTATTCTTTTAAAACCTGATTTTCCTTTTCACAGTACTATAGTCACTGAAACAATATTTTTTGTTGTTTTTGTACTCAACCAGATGTGATGTTTACAACTATGCTACTTTCTTTGTGTGTAAGCTGTATACTCTCTAAAAATGACTTGACATTATAAAGACTGTCTTTGTTGTTGACAAATGTTGCCATTAACTCAGATTCACTGGTTATTTTTAGGCATCTATATGATTTAATTTACACAAGAAAAATCAGGAAATGGGATGGAGAATGGTAGGTTTATTAGTAATGAATACATTCATTATTAATGTATATTTAATTGTCCATTTGTTCCAATACAGATATTAGTAAGAAATATATAAATAAAAGAATGGGAAAATAATAGAATAATATGCATGTTATAACACAATTATAAGAATGTGAACCCAAAGTAAAATTGCATTAACACCATCCTGAGTAGATATAGCAAACTGTGTGTCACTGGGAAATAATGCTAGCAAATATGATGTGTGGAAATTTACCCTGTCCAAATTAACACAGTTGTTGTTGTTGTTGTTAGGTGCTGTCGAGTCGGTATCCCACTCATTGCGACCCTCTGTACAACAGGGGAAACACAATTGTCAGTGCTTCTCTGATGCTCATAGGGTTTTCAATGGCAGATTGACTTTTGGGAGGGGGTTGCCAGGTCCTTCTCCCAAGCCTACAGCTTCTGGTGTTCCCAGGTGGTCTCCCATCCAGGTACTAACTAGGCCCGACCCTGCTTAGCTTCCGAGATCTTCGGAGATCTGACAGGATCGGATGCCACAGGGCTACAGCTGCAGGCTAACACAGTTAATTAAGGTTATTAAGGTTAAGTTTCAGAAAGTTCTTTTAGAGCAAGATAAAGCATATTTTATAAACTTAGGATATGAGTGACATGACTATTAAAACATAGAGTTGATAGTCCAACACTTAGATCAATCTATGTGATATTTTGATTTATCATATTTTCACAAGACTGGTCTACTCTGTTCTTACCTAAATATGGTTTGATGCCTTTATACACACACACACACACAAACACACACACACACATCTATTCAATTTCAGTTACTTTATTGTGTAATGAAATTTTTATTTGTGACAAATTATGTGATACAATGAGGATGTTTTTGTTGTTACATGACTTCCAGTGGGTATCCAGCTCATAGCGACCCTATGTACAATAAGTAAAATGTTATTGTCAGTGTTTCTCTGCCATTCATAGGGTTTTCAGTGGTGGATTGTTTTGGGGGAGTGTGATGCTAGGTCCTTCTCCCAATTCTACAGCACCTAGTGTTCCCAGGAGGCCCCCATCCAAGTACTAACTAGGCCTGACTCTGCTTAACTTCGGAGATCTGATGTGCTTGCCTGCAACAGTGGTACAGCTGCAAGCACAATGAATGTACTAGCTCCTTAACCTAAATTTGCCATTTTTGCTTTACAGATTTAAATAGAAATAATAACATAATATCTCGATGTCCATTGTATTTATGGTTATTGTTATGTAAATAGGTATGTGTGGGGGTTACCTCCAAATGAACAAATGAACAGGTCAGCATGTAATATACTGGCTAAAATCAACAACTTTGGATCCAAAGTGTCTATGTTGAAATCTCATTCCTATCTCCTATTTCTTGTATGACCTCTGGAACTATCGTAACAACACCTAACTTTTTATAATTACAAAATAGTGAAGTGCAATTATAGACTTTAAAGGTTATTGTGAGGATTGCACAGGATAGAGTAGACATACTTGCTTAGAAAGAAGTATGCAAATTTTAGCTATTTGTAATTAGTAATATATATATATATATATATATGAATAATTTATCACTGATTCAAAATCCCTAAAATGAGACACATAACTAATTAATAATAGTCTCACAAATATCATCAAATATAGACTTTTGGAGACTTATTAAATCTGATTATGACCATTTTGGGCATGGGATTTATCTCAGTTGGTAGAGCGCCACTCTGCAGCCTCTGAAGTCCCACGTTCCATTCCCAGCACTGCAAAAAATGGGAGAAGGATGTGGCAATCCACTCCCAAGGCAATCCCAAAACAATCAGCTATTGCAAACCCTATAGGATTGCTCTGAGTTGGACATAACTCCAGGGCACCTAACAGAAACAACATGACCGCTTGAATAAATTCATTAGATTATCTTAAATGATGTTCTTAAGTGTTTTATTCCTTAAGTTAATTCTTTTTTATTAGAACTATCAATATTTTACATTTTCCTTTTTCAAGCTTCAATGTCAATTTATAGAAAAGTTTAGTTGTTGAGATTGTTTGATATGTTATTTTTTCTTTTCTTTTATTAGCACACATTACAAATTAAAGAGTTTCATTATGACATTTCCATATATGCACAAAATTTACTTGGAGCATATCTGTGCCTTCTATTACTCTTGATTATCTTTTATTTCCTTCCACCTTTCCTATTTCCCTACTATATATCTAGTATTTCCTCTTTTAGTTTCAAGTCCTCAGTCATGCCACTTCTGGATATATATCCAAAAGAATTAAAATCCACTTACTATGGAATTGACTGACAGACAAGTGGGGGTGGCTCCCCATTGAGGAATCAAACGCTGTTATGGATTTCACCTAAACATAAAGAAAATAAAATCCTTACAGCTGGGTAAGTAAGCAACTTCATAATAAATGCAGAAAAGATTGAAGAAGTGCCAGATTTTTCTTTACTTGGTTATACAATCAACACCCATGAAGCAGTAGTCAAGAAAACAAAAGATGCATTATATTGGGAAAAGCTGTTGCAAAAGTCTCTTTAAAGTGTTCAAAAGTAAAGATGCCACATTGAAGACAAAGGTGTGCCTCACTCATTCTATAGTATGTCCAATCACATCACATGATTGAGAAAGCTGGACAATGGCAAAGGAAGCATTGAATTATGGTGCTGGAGATGAATATTGAATATACCATGGACTACCACAAGAACCAACAGACCTGTCCTAGAAATAGAACCAGAGTACTGCTTGGAAGCAAGAGGAGCGAGACTGAGTCTTATGTATTTTGGACATGTAGTCAGGAGGGATCAAGCCCTGGAGATTGACATCATGTTTGGGAGAGTGGCGGGGGAATGAAAAAATGGAAAGGAAGACCCTCAACTAGATGGATTGACACAGTGACTACAATAATGAGATTAAATATAAAAATGATTATGTGCATGCCACAGTGTAGGGTAGATTTGTGTTCTGTTGTACATAGTGTAGTGGAGATAGAAATGACTCAATGGCACCTAACAATAGCAACAGAGTTACCGCATAAACGTATTTATTGCAGCCGAATTACAGAACCAGTGTAGATGCCAACGAGCAAGTGAATGAATAAAGAAAATGTCGTATATATTTATACACGTGTGTACATACATACAATGGAGTTTTACTCAACCACACAAAAAAATCACATTTTATCTTTTGCAGGAAAATGGATGAAACTTTAAATCATCATATTAAATGAAATAAGCCCAATTCAGAAAGGTAAATATCACATTTTCACTCATATGTGGAAGCTTTTTTGTTGTTGTTGTTATTGTTGTTAGGTACCATTGACTCAGGTCTGACTCATAACTACTCTATGCACAACAGAACAAAACACCACTCCACACTGTGCCATGTCTGCCATTTTTGTCAGTGATTCTCTGCTATTCATAGGGTTTTTGATGGTTGATTATTTTGGAAGTGTGCTCCAGGGTCCTTTTCCCTAGCCTACACCACCTTGTATTCCCAGATGGTCACCCCTCCAAGGACTAACCTCACCTAACCCTGCTTAACTTCCAAGATCTGATGAGATTGGATGACAGTGTAGCATGTCTGTAGTCATGTGGAAACTAGGGCAAGAAAGGACCCACATGTTATTAAAAGCATTACTTTCATCCGTGCATATGTTATAAAGGAAGAACCAGAAGACACCTGAAGTAAAAGTGGATAGTGAGTGATGGGGACCATGTATGTGGCTGAAGCAGAAAAATTAATCAGATGGAGAAATAAGAAGTACCTTTCTACTTAGGAGAGCCTGCAGTCATACCACAGTGGTGTCAGATCTTGGAAGTTAAGCAAAGTCGGGCCTGGTTAGTACATGGGTGGGAGACTGCCTGAGAGAATTGGGTGCTGTGGGCTCTAGAAAGGGAACTAGCAGCCCACTCCTAAAAAAACAATTAGCCAATGAAAACCTTATGAATAGCAGAGAAGAAATGACAATAGCACCAATCATGGCACAATGTTAGGTAGTATTTGGTCCTTCATACATGTAGTCAGTATGAATAGGTCCCAACTCAATGACATCTATCACCACCACCACCACCTCTTAGGGGAGGTATCACTGATATTAGAAAACAAAGATAATAAATGAGTTATTTTCACAGTAATCATTGTTAGAGAAAAGCATTCATTTGTGTTAAATATTTCATGAAAAAGATCAAGCAGCATACAGGTCTTTTTTGTTTTGTTTTGTTTTTGTTTTATTTTGTTTTGCTCTTAGGTACTGGCTAGTTGAACCCAGGGTCTCTCAAGTGCTTCTAGTGAGTGCTCACCAACTGAGCTGTACCCCTAATCCATTTTTCTCTTTTTACTTTTGAGACAAATTTCCACTAAATTACACAGACTGCCTTTGGCCTTAAACTTGTCACCCTCATGCTTCTTCCTCCCAAGTCACTGGGGTTAAAGGCTTGCATCACTGCTCCTGGCTAGTATCCAGTTATATCTTTTTGCTAACCTGGGTTTAATTTATCTGTTTTACAGATAAAAAAGGTAAAATTTCAAGAGCTTTGTTACATTATCAAAGTCATATAATTTCAAAAATTCTGCAATACCAATATGAGTTAATAGTATTGTGTTCATTCATCATTGAACTGTTGGAAGTTTTGTTGATAAGTAGGGTAGATATAAGCCAAGAGTGGAGCTTTAAGTTGGATTCTCTTTTTATTAATAATTCTTCACTCTCAAGTCAGCAAGATGTTATATTACCTTTCAGGGAAATATTTAAAAGTCTAATAGCTATAATTCATCACATATTGTGGACTATGTCTTTGATAAATACTAGAATCAACAATAAATCACCAATATAGAGGAACCAAACACCTTTTGAAAGAGCTTTCATCAAATAAAAACAATTTGAAAGACAGAAATTTAAGGCATGAATTGTGGAAAAGGTAATAAAGTTATAAACAAGGACAGAATGCCCACTACATAGAATATGAAGTATAAAAATTCCTGGGTATTTCTATAGTACAGATGAATTTATGTACACCATTAAAAATGAAGTTTCTAAATTTAAGATGTGTTCATCAAGATGTCTGAAATTTTTAATGGATACAAGTTAACTTTAGATGGTTTAATCAATGATACTATCTTTGCTGGCAGCAGAAGTAGATAAAAATATCAAGAAAATTCCAAAATGTGACTTATGAATACATCAGATTAATTCTTAAATGATCAGTTTTGCAGGGGAGCACTACTTCCCCATTGTTGTTGTTGTTAGGTGCCATCGAGTTGGTATCCGACTCATAGCGACCCTCTGTACCACAGGAGAAACACTATTGTCAGTGCTTCTCTGCTGTTCATAGGGTTTTCAATGGCAGATTGATTTTTGGGAGGGGGTTGCCAGATCCTTCTCCCAATTTCCCCATAGCTGTCATCAATTCATATTATGTTGTTTCTTTAGGTGCCACTGTGTCCAACTCATAATGACCACAGGTACAACAGGCAACACAGTTTTGTTACTGCTTCTCTGCTATTCTTAGGGTTTTCAATGGCTGATTTTGTTGGGTTTTTTTTTGGGGGGGGTGCGGGGGGAAGTGGGTTGCTGGGTCTTTCTCCCAAGCCTACAGCACCTGGTGTTCCCAGGCGGTCTCCCATCCTAGTACTAACCGTGTCCTACCCTTCTTGCTTCCGAGAGCTGATGGAATCAGATGCCACAGTGGTATGGCTGCAGGCAATTCATACATAGTAAGTATAATTAATAAGTATAATAATTTACATACTTACTTTTTTTTTTTTTTTTGGTGGTACTAGAGGTTGAACCCAGGGCCTGGTGCTTGCATGCTTTGCAAGTGCTGGACCACTGAGCTGCACCCCCAGCCCATATTTTTACTTTTTAAGACTGGGTCTTGTTAAATTACGCAGACTGCCTCTGGTCTCAAACTTGGGATCCTACTGCCTCCACCTCCCCAGCCGCTGGGATTACAGGCGTGCCCCACCACGCCGGGCTCCATACTTACTTTTTCACAGTTATGTTTTTCAGGTAGATTGTTGATTGTATGTTTAAATTATGTATACAACAATCATTTAAAATTTAAAATACAAATGAGACAGGGAAGCCCTGAGGGGAAAAAAAAAAGCATAGCTAGAAATATTCACAAACGAGTATACATAATGCCTCACTTTGACTGAAATACTGCTATTTGTGATAATATAGGTACAGTAGAGATCATTATGTTTAGTAAAAACAAGGTAGG
Source organism: Pedetes capensis (assembly GCA_007922755.1). Classification (NCBI taxonomy): domain Eukaryota; kingdom Metazoa; phylum Chordata; class Mammalia; order Rodentia; family Pedetidae; genus Pedetes; species Pedetes capensis. The sequence continues at coordinate 13,935 of VMDO01013055.1, read as the reverse complement.
CACGGAGAGACAAATTCTACATGATCTCACACATATGTGGAATCTAAAAAAGTCGATCTCATAGAAGTTGAGAGTAAAATGATGGTTAACAGAGGTTAAGGAAAGTAGGGGGAAGGGAGGGATGGAAAATGTTGCTCCATGGGATCTAAGGTACAGTTAGAAATGAGAAATTCTAGTTGGGCGTGGTGACGCACGCGTGTAATCCCAGCGGCTTGGGAGGCGGAGCCAGGAGAATCGCAAATTTGAGACCAGAGGAAGTCTGCGTAACTTGTAATTTAGGGAGACCCTGTCTCAAAAAGTAAAGAAAAAAGAAAGGGCTGGGGATGCAGCTCAGTGGTCCAGCACTTGCATAGCATGCAAGCGCGAAGCCCTGAGTTCAACCCCTAGTACCACCAAAAAAAAAAAAAAAAAAGAAAGAAAGAAAGAAGGAAGAAATAAGAAGTTCCAGTGTGCTCAGGCACAGCAGGATGATTTTAGATTAAAAAAACAAAACAACAAAAAACCAAAACCCACAACTATGTACTGTATACTTCAAAGAGCTGGAAGAAAGGATTTTAAATATTTTACCAAGAAAACTAATCAATGGAGGTTATAGATCTATTTAACCTGATTTCAACTCAGGGTATATATGAGTGAAATCATCACATGGTACCTCATTAATATGTACTGTTTTTGTATTTATGTATCATCAAAACATAAGTTCAAAAAATATTTATTTGCTGGTACTTTTTTTGCAGTACTGGATGGTGAACCCTTGGCCTTGCCAATCCTGAGCAAATTCTCTACCATATTAAGAGATGCACCCCAGCCCTTTTTTATTGTGAGATAGAAACTTGGTAAGTTGTGCAGACTTCCTCTACCCTGAAAATGACAATCCTCTTGCCTCAGCCTCCTGAGTCAATGCTATTACAGGTGTGCACTGCAGTGCCCTGATCTTATGTTATTTTTATATTTTTAATTACATGCAATTTGATTTTCTATTTTATTTGCATACACTGAAAACATTATTACCCAGGTCTATGAAATGTCAGGGGCTGGGATTTGGCTCAGTGGGTAGAGCGCTGCGCTGCAGTCTCTGAGGTCCCGAGTTCAATTCCCAGCACCACAAAAATGGGAGAAGGGCCTGGCAATCCACTCCTAAGGCAATCCCAAAGCACTCAGCCATTGAAAACCCTATGAGGGTCACTATGAGTCGGATACCGACTCGACGGCACCTAACAACAACAACAACATGAAATGTCAATCTATGAATGCATTATTATTTATGTAACCTCTACAATATAATCCATACATGGTCTCCCATTGTTTTGGACAATATAAGTAATCTTAAGCATTATTCGTGTAATGATGAAAATATTTCTTTCTTATTTGTAATTTAGAAGTATTAAAGTTAAAATTTCTTAGATGCATGCACAGTATAGATATACACATAGATATAGAGATAGATTCCTCCCCAAAACTTTGGTTATAATATTGCCTCTAATCACCTGTACATGGTTTGCCTAATTTAACAAATTATGTTAAATACTAGAAATTAGCATTACATACATAATTTAATTAAATAATATAATAATCCCTTCTAAAATTGATTCATTATTCCAGTTTTCATAATATTTTCACTTTAAACAACTTTGTCTATTATTGTTATTCAGTTTTGTTTTTTTTTGTTTCAGTACTGAGGAGTTAATGCTAAGTGAGTGCTTTACTACTGAACTTCACCCCCAGCACATTCCCTTTTTTAAAAATTTGAGACAAGGTCTTGTTAAATTGTACTCACTGCCTCTGGCTTTGAATTTGCAAACCTCCTGTCTCTACCTCCCAAACTGCTGGTATTACAGGCATGCACAACCATGCCTACCAAGAGAGACTTAAATTGTCTTTCTTTGATGTGCAGAATATTAACATTGTTCTACATACATTTTGAGATGTGGGATAAAATATAAGGTAAAGTGTTCACTAGATTTCATTTCCTCCTACAATTCCATATGCACTGAATGTACAGAAAAAAACTAGCAAAGGACAAAAAGACCATTTAAAATACATGACACTGGATGTGGTGGCAAAGACCTATAATCTTAGCTCTTGGGAAATTGAGGGAGGAGGATAACAACTTTGAGGCCAGCCTTGGCTGCATAGTGTGATCCATTCTCAAAAAAGAAAAATGGTTTTAAACATGTATCTGCTGTTTAATATTTACTAAGTCAATTTACTTAACCAGTTTTATTATTGTAGAGATGAAGACGAGCAAAATATTTTGTAAAGCCATAGTTATCAAACCAAAATAAAATCTCATAATATGTTAAAATAACTACTAATGACCATGAATATTCATTCTGAACTGTGATCATAATTTGTACATTCTTATTGTTGTTACTGGTGTTGGATGCCATCAAGTCCTATCTGACTCATTCAACACTTATAAAATTTTCAATGGCTGTTTTGAGATTGCCTTGGGAGTGGATTGCCACATCCTTCTCCCAATTTTGTGGTGCTAGGAATCAAACTGAGAACCTCAGAGACTGTAGAGCAGTGCTCTACCAACTGAGCCAAATCCCAGCCCCTATGTTCTTATTAGTATGTAATAATTGTACAAAATAATAGGTTTAATCATATTTCCATGTATTTAGTGTACTATGATCATATTCACTCCTCTTTTATCCTCTTATATTCATTTCTCCCTTCCCCTGATCACCTTCCTCTTTCCAAATAGTGTCCCTTCCACTATCATGAATTTAATTTCTCTTTAAATGTAAGTTCTCCATATAAGGCCTGCAGCAGTGGCTCTGTGGCATCCCATCCCGTCAGGTCTCAGAAGCTAAGCAGGGTGGGGCCTGGTTAGTACCTGGATGGCAGACCACCTGGGAACACCAGAAGCTGTAGGCTTGGGAGAAGGACCTGGCAACCCCCTCCCAAAAATCAATCTGCCATTGAAAACCCTATGAACAGCAGAGAAGCACTGACAATAGTGTTTCCCCTGTTGTACAGAGGGTCGCTATGAGTCGGATACCGATTCGACGGCACCTAACAACAACAACAACAACATATATATATATATATATATATATATATATATATATATATATATATGCAATTCTGCAATATATATGCAAACTGCAATTCTATATATATATATATATCCCAGGGAATTCTATTCATCTGTAAAAAAGGAGAAAATTATATCATTTGCAGGAAAATGATGAAACTAGAGATCACACTATTAAGAAAAATAATCCAGACTCAGGAAAATATCAAATGTTTTCCTTATATGGAGTTGTTGTTGTTGTTGTTAGGTGCCGTCGAGTCGGTATCCGACTCATAGTGACCCTCTGTACAACAGGGGAAACACTATTGTCAGTGCTTCTCTGCTGTTCATAGGGTTTTCAATGGCAGATTGATTTTTGGGAGGGGGTTGCCAGGTCCTTCTCCCAAGCCTACAGCTTCTGGTGTTCCCAGGTGGTCTGCCATCCAGGTACTAACCAGGCCCGACCCTGCTTAGCTTCCGAGATCTGACGGGATCGGATGCCACAGGGCTACAGCTGCAGGCATATATATAAATATATAAATATATATATATATATATATATATATATATATACACATATGACATTTTCATCATGTGTTCATTTCTTTATGGTTATCAGTGCTGACTCTATTACTTGGCTACTGTGAATAGTGTCACAATAAACAAGGAGGTACAAGTATCTCTGTGATATTCCAACATAGGTTTCTTTGGACATATACCTAGGAGTGGTATAACTGGATTGTATTGTAGTCCTAGTTTAGTTTTTTGAGGTTCCTCTATACTGATTTCATATGTGGCGTGACTAACATTCCCATCAATAGTTTACAAGTGTTCCTTTTTACCTTGTGTCTTCAACAGCACTTATTTTTGTATGTTTTCGTGATGTTACTCATTCTGACTTGGGTGGGATGGAATCTCAATGTGGCTTTTATTTACATTTATATTATGGACAAGGAATTTGAATACTTTTACACATTTTTTGGCCATTTTTCCTTCATATTTTGAGAATTGTCTATTCAATTAATGCACCAATTTGCTTACTGGATTATTTCTTATGCTGCTTAGTGTTTTTTGAGTTTTGATACATTCTGGTTTTTAATGCCCTGGTAGATGAATAGCTGGCAAAGATAAGAGACATCCTACAGAGTGAGAGAAATTTTTTGCCAATTGTTCTTAATTAGTATTTACAATGGTTACTTCACAGTTTCTGAATAATTGTTTCAGTATCTCATATAATGAGAGAGTTTAACAATGCTAATAAGACAGAATCTAAAATATAGCTTGTTTTTAAATCATTCAGGAAATGCTTCATAAGCAATTCAGAAACAGAAGAGGGCATTATTCTAACAAGAGAGTCAATGTTTCTTTCAGTCTAAAAGTTTATCATTTCAAGATAAACACCTTGTAAGTGGTTGACACTGTAAGTTATAAAATCATATTATCTATATGTCAAACTAAAATAAAAATAATCAAAACCAGCAAACCCATAAATATTTGGCATGTCTTTTCCTAATCCATAAAAATGGTTTGTGTTGGGGTTTATAGATCTACATGGTGCAAGTTTTACTTTCACATCAATTCTAGAGGTTTTGGAACAATATTAACCTAAGTACCAATTTCAGAGCATTGACTTTTTAAGCATCTCAGAAGGATCTGAAGTGGAAATCTTGGAGATGAACAATAGATTCAAAGTTTTCTTTACCATGTTCTCCTTTATATCATTGCTTAAGAGAGTAGGGACTAGAATTTATTCAAATTCCATCCTTTGCACCTCTGTATGTCCTTAAAATAAACACAACAGCAAGAAAAAACATTGACTAAATAGAATATAATTAAAAGTGAACAGAATTTTATGCTTCTCTGATAGATTATTCAATCTATAAAATAAATCTTAAAGAATATTTTTAATATTCCATTTATGATATCCACACTGGTTTAACTATTTGTAAAACAAAAACAACTGTACAATTTTTAAAAATATATGTAAGTTGCACCAGAACTGCATTTCCAATGAGTGCTGATCTATTAAAAGAGAAAAACAAATGCAATTACATTTGTTCAGATGAATTAATATTGTTTTTATGAAAACCTATTTTAACTTTTCTCAGAGTTAACAAATTTTTGGACATAAATGGCAATTCTGCTTTGATTTTGTATGTGAAGTTGATATAGCGTAGGTCCATTTTCAAAGGCTGGAATCATGCTTCTAATATGATAACTACTTTATGGTTATAATTTATACCAAACTCTCTACATTTTCTACATTGAAAATTTTAATCTCATCAAATTTCAATCAGAGTAAAAAGGTAAATTATAATCATTTAAAATATATGGTAAATATTACCAGGGTGAGGTGGCACATGCCTATAATCCCAACAGAGGCAGAGTCAGGAGGATCGCAAGTTCCAGACCAGATGCAGTCTGTTTCATTTAGCTAGACCGGGTCTTAAAAAGTGAAAAAAAAAATGGTCTGGGGGTGCAAGTCAGTGGTAGAGCACTAGCAAAGCATGCAAGTGGGAGGCCCCGGGTTCAACCTTTAGTATCACACAATAATAATAATAATAATAATAATAATAATAATAATAATAATAATACATGCTAAATATTTATTTCCAAAGGAAAATAACATTTGCCAAACAGAAGGTTAATTGGAAGGTGAATATGGGGTATGACTGTTTAAATTTTAAAAATAATTATTACAATTGAAGACTTTCATTAATCTCATTCAAAATGCTTCTCCTGGACATGACTCAAGGGCATCTGGCAACAATAACAACTAAATATATGATAAAGCAGAAAATAAAAAATGTGTATCATTTAAAATAAATGAAAGTATTCTTTTAAAATCTGATGATCCTTTTCATAGTACTGTAGTCACTGAAACAATAATTTTTGTTTTTTTTTTACTCAACCAGAATAATGTTTAAAAATGTTTTACTTTGAGTGTAAATCATATACTCTCTAACAATGACTTGGTTTTATAAAGATTATTTTTGTTGTTGAAAAATGAAGCCATTGATTCAGATTCATTTGTTATTCTTAGGCATCTGTATGATGTTATTTTCATAACAAAATAATCAGGAGATGGCATAGAGAATGGCAGATTTATTAGTTATGAATACATTCATTAGTAATGTATATTTAAATGTCCATTTTTTCTGTAAAGATATTAGGTCAGAAAATATATAAATAAAAGAATAATGGAAAAATAATAGGATAATATGCATCATGTTATAATAAAATTAGAAGAATGTAAATCCAAAGCAAAAGTGTACTAACTCTGTCCTAAATTGATGCAGCATAATGTATGTCATTGGGAAATAATACCAGCAGATTTGATGTCTAGAAATTTACACTGTCCAATTTAATACATTGTAATTATTAAGCTAAGTTTCAGAAAGTTTCTTTCACGTTAGGGAGAAGATAAAAAAATGTTTCATAAACTTAGAATATGAGTGTGACTTTTAAAACATAGAGTATACAGTTCAACATTTCAATCAGTCTATGTTACTTTCACCTGCACCCATACGGCTGTGGTATCTGATCTCCTCAGATCTTGGAAGCTAAGCAGGGTCCTGCCTGGTTAGTACTTGGATGGGAGACCATCTGGGAACACCAGATACTGTAGGCTTGGGAGAAGGACCCAGCAAGCCAATCCCAAAAATCAATCTGTCATTGGAAATCCTATAAACAGCAGAGAAGCACTGACAAAAGTGTTTCGCCTGTTGTATATAGGCTAACTATGAGTCGGACACCAACTATACTACACCTAACAGCAATGTTATTTTCATCTTTAAAATATAATTTCCCTCAATCTAGTAATATTTTTATCACCACAACTTTATTCTAAATTAAAATCATTTAGTCTTTGGAATGTTTTTCCTACTAATTTTATTATAACCCTTCTGACCTCTCCTAGAGCTTTTTCATCAGAGTCAATAAGGTGTTTTGTACAAAACACAAGTGTGATTATTAACTTCCAATTGAGCATCATTAAAGATCAAACTCCTCCATATTGTCATGAAAATTCTTCATGGGTTGGCTACTTCCTAGATTGGCAAACTCTCTGCACCATTACTTGCTCTGCTCCAGTGATGCTGGGGTGTTTATTTTTCCTACTTATTTATTTATTTTTTTGGTATTTAGTGATAGAATCTATGGCCTTGTTTGCAAATACTTTGCAAGCACCCTACCAGTGAGGTGCACCCCAAAATCCTCATTTATTTATTTTTTATCTGGAGTACAGGCTCTTGCTAAATTATGTAAGCTTCCTCTGGCCTGGAAATTGCCATCTTCCAATTTCCATCTTCGGTGTTGCTGGGATTACAGTCTTGTGCCTGTGCCCAGCTCTTTCCTTTTAACACAGTGCTCTCCCTTACTTGTATAGGATCTTTGCTCCTGTTGTCATATCTAAATGCAAAAATCATCCTCATTTCTTGTCAAATGTTATTATTTCCTCAATTATTACATGGAGCTTTGCTTCTCTATAGAAGCATTGTTTATACTTCTAGCTAGATTAAATGCCTCTATTTAATATCCTTGTAGAATGTCTTCTATTGTAACATTTATCATCTCTGAGATTTCAGATGTTTGTGCTTGTTTTAATGAGGTTTCTCTCTCACTAGAATGAAAGTACTTGAAAGAACAAGTTATATTCTTTGCTTACCAGACCTTACCCCATACTTGATATGTCATCGTCACATATTAATTACTGTAGAATGAATGAAACTTTTGAGGCTACACTGTAGAAGTTCATTTTTGGAAGAATAAAACTTGTCTCAGTTTTTGATAAAAAAATGGCCAGCAGCAAAAATATTTTGAGCTAAGAAAATAGGTGATGTAAGATCCATTCAAGACAATCTGAAATCAATATGAAAGATGGATTGAGGTAGAAGAAACAGAGCTCCACAGGGCAGTAAGGGCAAACAATAAAGAAAGGTTAAATTACAACAGCCAAATGGAAAGGATATGTGGTGACCATCAAACAACTATATTGGAAAAATAAGTATGTCAATTTCAATTTAAAAGAGAACACACATATAAGGTTACTAGGCATAGAAATGCAAAAGCTGCAAATCTTATGAGTGAAATTAATGCCTACTATCCCCTATAATGGTCACTATGAGTCAGACTAGACTTGCCGGCACACAACAAAAACAACAAAATAGCATTTATACAGTGTATTTGAAACTAAATGAATAAAAATCTCAGTAAAGACAGAACCTTATTGTTAAGTGCCATCCAACATGTATCCCATTCATAGTGGCCCTATGTACAGCAGGAGTAACACTATTGTTACTGCTTCTCTGTTATTCATAGAGTTTTCAATGGCAGATTGTTTCCAGAGTGGGTTTCTGGGTCCCATTCCCAAGTCTACAGCACCTGGTGTTCCCAGGGGGGGTCTCCTATCCAAGTACTAACCACACAGACTGTGCTTAGCTTTCAAGATCTGACAAGATTGGACACCACAGTGGTACAGCTGCAGGAAAGACAGAATCTAGAAGAAAGAAAATGTGTTTATTTAACAATCATTGATTTTTTTTTTTAGTAGCTAAATATCTACATTCCAGGAAATGTCTGGTATGGATATTGACAGAGGGATCCTAGGAGGTAAGACTTAACTTAGAAACTTAACAAGCTTTAGCCTGAGCAGAGATTGGGCAGATTGGATGAGGCTGGGTGGTGACTGATTCAAGAACTGGAATTCATTGGCTGGTGCACAGAGTCCCCTGTATAGAGCATTTGTGATTAACTTTAATTACAACTGAGAGACTGCACATACAATTTTGGCCTGACTCCTAATTCCTCAGTTTTCTTTTCAGTGGTTAATTTTGGATAGTTTCCATTCCAAAATCTTTAAGTTCAAGAGCTCTTTATGTTGGAATATTTAATATGCCATTAGTGTCACTATGGGGGACACCGCTCCCCATGGCCTGGACCAGGCTAGCTCTTCTTCTCTGACTGGGATCAGGACCACACACCTGGGGGACTGATGAGTGCAATGGCATCAAGGATGGCTTTGGGATGCCTTTAGATAAGGTTTTATTATGCAGCTCCTGTAATGAAACAAGTGCTACAGCTCTTTTAGCCCTCAAGCCATCCCTTCAGGATAGTGGAAGTGTCACAACTCTGGCGGTGGTGGTGGTCTGCATACCCTCCAGATGTCCTCACCAAAGGCGGGCTTCTTTGCCGCTGGTTTCTGATGATCTCCATCTTGACCCAGCAATGGGATGGCCTCTGCGATGGCAGGCAGTCTTCTTTCTTGATCTGAAGATGATGCAGCCAGTCTGCAGGGGAGTGGCAGAATGTGCAGAGCAGAGAGTGAGATCTGCTTACATAGTCTTTGGGTAACTGCCTCAAGATGGCAGTCAACCAATCAGGTGGTGGCGCAAGGGGCTGGGCCCAAGGAATTAGGAGTGACATTCAAACAGAGAGTAAAATGAGGGTCACTTTCTGGCCAATTGGTTTGCTCTTTAGTGGCAAATCAGGGGGCAAGGTGAGTGTGGAGAGTAACCAATTAAATAACAAGGGGTCCAGGCAGGCAGGTGCCATCTTGGCTCACTCCACACCAAGAGAAACCTGGATGTGGGACAAAGGTCAAGGGGGGCCATCTTGCCTTGGAGGATAGATGTGAGTCCTCCAGGAGGGCTAGACAGGCCCCTATTATGGTGGTACTCTCTAGGATCTCAACATCACTAAATATACTTTTTCACTTTTACACATTTTATTTTTCATCTTATAGACCTACTTCAATTTTTGAGCATATTGGATGAACATTTTAATCATATTGTGCTAACACTAAAACATGTTGGAACTGGGGACTGTGGCATGTGCCTGTAATCCCAGTTACTCAGAAGACTGAGACACACCATACCAGGTATGAGGGCAGAGGCAGCCTGCATAATTTAATGAGACCCTGTCACAACATAAAAAAATATAAAGGAGCTAAGTGTGTGACTCAATGGTGCAACAGTTGCCTACCATATATAACTCCTGGATTGAAGCCCCAAAACTGAAATAAGTAAATAAGTAAAAATTTACAAAGTAAAACATATAAGTTTTTGATTATTTAAACTTAATTCTTTTTCTTTTTTCTTTTTTTCCTCTTTGCTATGGGTCAAACGTTATAGATTCTTTCCATGACTAATATTTTGGATTCTTCCTTGTTTGCTTCATGCCTGCCAGTAATGGAAGCAAAAGGACACATCTTTTATGAACATATGAAATCACTCTTGGTTATTGTTGTTTTGAATAGACATGACACTTGATTTCTGATTTTATTGTAGTGACATATTAGATAATATCACCTTGTAAAACACTACTAATAAGCTTCCCATTTTCTGAATTTTACAAAATAATATACATATAGTACAATAGAACTATTTTGGTTCTCAGTAATAAACAAGTTTTGTTTTGTTACCAGTATTTTTTGTTACTAGTTAGAAATTCATATTGTTTTATTACTAGTTAGAAATTCATGAGATGAAGATGCAGATCATTTCATGTTTAGGACATATTTTGTTTGCCTCCAAACATTTTTTTTCTTTACATTGAATTTTAATTTTCTGAAACAGACATTACACATTGAGACTTTTGGCATAGTCCTCACTCAACTGCAATGCATATTTGTTGGGATATTGAAGACATTCAAATTTTCAACCACTTCCTCGCAGACAATAATGTGCTAAAATTTTTTTTATCCAGGATTTTTCTAAATTTGAAATATTTGAAAATTTCCTACATGAGTAGGAGCAGCACTAGTGTGTTCAAATAATATTTCTTGTACATTTGGAAATTTTTTAACACACTAAAAGACACTGGAGATTTCTCTATGTCTGTGTTTTCACTGTCAGATGCCTTTTTTGGTGGCTTTGATTACTAAGACTAAGATTCCTGGTTGTCTTTCACTCAGAGAACTGTTAAAATTGACTTCATATATCTGACCAACAGTACTTTAATTTCCTGAGATTCTCTTTTGTATTATATTTGATTTTCCACACAGTACATACTATTTACCTGAGATAAGCCATTTTTATTAAAGAAAGAAGTAGTCTAATTTTGAATAACTTATTGGAATGGCATATATCCCATAGACTACATAGATTAATCTGTAGCCATAGCCCTGTGGCATCCAATCCCATAAGATCTCGGAAGCTAAGCAGGGTCGGGCCTGGTTAGTACCTGGATGGGAGACTGCCTGGGAACACCAGAAGCTGTAGGCTTGGGAGAAGGACCTGGCAACCCCCTCCCAAAAATCAATCTGCCATTGAAAACCCTATGAACAGCAGAGAAGCACTGACAATAGTGTTTCCCTTGTTGTACAGAGGGTCGCTATGAGTTGGATACCAACTCGATGGCACCTAACAACAACAACAACATAGATTAATAACACATAAAGTGATGATAAATCTTTCTATTCTAATTAATAACTTATAAAGAAGAAAAACAAGAAAACGTTTTCTACTGCATGGGTACATAAATTTTATTGTATAACAGTAGAATCTTGTCTAGATAGGCAAAGATTGAGATAAGCATATCACTTTGAAATGAGTTCTCTGGCCAGGTTCAAGAGATCATAAGAGTCTTAAATTTTTCATGTAAGTTTAAAGTGGCATTTAAAAATAGTTTTCTTAGTGAATATAAACCAACCTATATCTTGTGAAAAGTCATGAAAATTAATACCCAATTATTTCCCATCTGTCATGTATTTCAAGTATGATCTCATATGTGAGATTAAATTGATACGTAACCACATATGCATTTATAATTAACAAGGCTTATGCTTTTCATTAAACTAACTTATATAGATGTTTTTACAATAACATACCAAGAAAGAAAGAAGTCAATTTACTTTACTCTGACAAAAATAAAATTAGGTAGAAATGTATGTGAGCCTAGACATGAGCTCATTTACATACTCTAATTTTCATCTTCTAGTGGTCAATCCTTGCATCAAATAAATATCTAAATAACTTAGGTTTTAATGGGAACATACAATTTATTTTGATATTCCATTTAATTATAATGTATATACTATATGCACAATTTAATATGCATACATGGATATATCATTTCTGAATGCTTTTTTATCAGTTTTTTCAAATGTGTTTCCTCTTTCTAACTTCCTAGCACAAATAAATTTTACATTTCATCACCCTTTACTCTAAAATTAAATATACCCTCATTAAGAACATAATATATATATATATCTTAAGTTGTATGATACACTCATGTACACATATATGATACATATATTTTTAGAAAATTAAAGCCAGGCATAGTGGCACATACTTGTAATCCCAGAGACTCGGTATTTACAACAAGTCTGTGAAACTACTGGCAAAGACACTGTATGTAGACACAATACTTGGTAAAGTTGTTTTCCCTTCAAATACACAATTCTAGTATTGCTATGTATGCATATCCATATGAACAATTAAGTAAATTAATGGCTAACACAAGAGGATCAAAAGTTTGAATCCACTGGCATCCTTCCTAAGTTAGCAAGATCCTGAATCAAAAATAAAAAACAAAAAAAAGGCCTAGGGGTGTAGACAAGCAGTAGAGCACTTGCAAAGTATGTGTAAGGGCTTGAGTTCAACTCTCACATATTGCAAAAATAAATATATAAAAGAATAATAAGAATTTTAATATGTCATATTTTTCTCAGCAATTTAATCAATATTTTACAAATTCTTCCAAACAAAAGGACATATAATTCAATTTGTAAATGAACACAGGATTTCAAATACTGTGCATGTAGTATAATTTATTTAGTCCATCTGCTATTGTTAAATATTCAATTTTTTTTATTTTCTTTCCAATATGAACAAAAATATGATACTTATTTGTGGAGCTCCAGCCCAGATTTTTGCCATGAACACAGATACTAAACACAATTCACTGAGGACCCTTGGGTGAGGGGTGTGGACTTCTGAGGCCCTCAGGAACACAGATGGAGAAGGGAGAACAGAAAAGCCTTGGGTGCTTTTTCCTTTTGAGAACAAACACAACTCTTTATTTCTCTGCTCTTATCAGGGTGGCTTTAAAACTGAAAGCTTACTGCTTTAAGTTCTAGCAGCTCTTATACTACCTTAAGGGCAGATGCTTTCATGTTGGTGGTCTTGGTGGTCATGAGGAGAGAGCTCTTGCTTCTTCAGTGGTCCAGGCAAAAGAGAGAGAGAGAGAGAGAGAGAGAGAGAGAGAGAGAGAGAGAGAGAGAGAGGGAGAGAAACTGTTTTCTTACTGATGGTCTGGGCAAGAGAGTGATATCTTTCCTAGTCAGTGGTCCAGGTGAGAGAGGGTGTTCTTTCCTTGCAGATGGTCTGGGTGAGAGAAAGATCTTTCCTTACCGAAGGTCCGGGTGAGAGAGAGTGAGCTGCTGCAGTACAGCTCCTTATATAGCTTGTACAAGGGATGGCCTGAGCCAGTGAGCTTTGAATCAGATTCAGGGGATTTGTGAAGGGTTTTGTACAAGCATTCAATCAAATTACTTTTATATTCCCTAGATTTCTAATTTACAAACCAGATCTTCAAAAGCCGTTTTCCCACTTTGGGGGTTTTTGCCAATTTTCTCCCAATTTCTCTCTGCACTTATTTATGCAAATGTTTCCTTAAATATTTTTAAATTTTTATAGTATGAATTTCCTGAAGTAGGGCTTTCAACAGAAGGGTTTATCTATTTTTTCTATTTTAAGTTTTGGGGCCAGATTCATTTTCATCAATAATTCATATGGATAGCCTTTTTCTTACTAACAAGAAGGGAAATGAAGTGGCACAGTGGAACATGTCTGTACTCCCAGTATCTTGAGAGGCAGAGGCAGGAGGATCACAAGTTCTAGAACAGAGGCAGTCTATGTAATTTAGTGAGATCATGTCTCAAAAAGTAAAAAAAACAAAACAAAAAAATGAAC
>VMDO01013054.1:0-59754 GCA_007922755.1 Pedetes capensis | reverse complement strand
GACAGAGCTTCTTTAATCCAGGCTTGCCTCAAAATTGGGATCCGCTAGTCTCTGCCTCCCGAGTGCTGGGATGATAGGCATATGCCACTATGCACATCCAGCTTGCTTTTTTTTTTTTTTTTTTTTTGGGTTACTGGGGGTTACCCAGGGCCTTTCTCCTTCTTGTTTTTCAAGTGCTGTACCATTAAGCTTTAACCCCAGCCCATTTTTTTATTTTTTGAGACAGGGTCTTGCTAAGTTACGCAGACTGCCCCTGGTCTCGAGCTTGCAATCCTCCTGCCTCCGCCTCCCGAGCTGCTGGGATTACAGACATGCGCCACTGTGCCCGGCTCACATCCAGCTTGCTTTAAAAAAAAAAAAAAGTGCCTCCTGTGAACATGGGTGACTGCTTTGGTGAGTAATTTGGTCATATTGTATGCATAGATATAGTCATATATTGCCAAGATAATTTATAGAGTAGCTGTGCCAGTTTTACTATTACCCAAAGTATATATATGTACTGATTTTTTTAAATGCCAGGGTCAGTACTTGAAATTAACCAATATCCTACCTTTTTAATTTTTAATTTTATTTATTTTTAAGGTAGGATATTGCTGTTTAGCTCCAGCTGGCCTTGAACTCTTGATATCCCACTTCAGCCTTTCTAGTGCTGGGATTGTAGGTGTATGCCACCATGCCTGACAGTATATTACCTTTTGCCAGTCTTTTGGATGAAACATTGTTACTTTCATTGTTTTAATTTGCATTTTCTGATTATTTAGGAAGTTGAGATATTTTCATATGTGTATTGAACATTTGCATTTCTTCGGTAATTTCTTGTTTATCTTTTGTCAAGTTTTTGATTTTTTTTTCTTTTATAGGAGTTTTTATTTATTTTCTTTTTCCTTTTTGTGAGAGACCAGGTCTCACTGGGTAGCCTAGGTTGTCCTCAAATGCACCATCCTCCTGCCTTAGCCTCCTGAGTGCTAGGTTTACAGTTGTGCACCACTGTGGTTGGCTTAGGAGATTTTTAAGTGGATGGTCTCAACTCTTTTTATATGATTGACTTTTAGCTGGATGTGGTGGCACACACCTGTAATCCCAGTGGCTCAGGAGGCAGAGGCAGGAGGATCGCAAGTTCGAGACCAGAGGTAGTCTGCGTAATTTAGCGAGACCCTGTCTCAAAAAGTAAAAAAAATGGGCTGGGGGCGCAGCTCAGTGGTCCAGCACTTGCAAAGCATGCAGGCGCAAGGCCCTGGGTTCAACCTCTAGTACTGCCAAAAAAAAAAAAAAAAAAAAAGTACACTTAAAAAAATTTTATTTATTCAGACTTGTCATTTTTAAAGATATTCTAATTCTTAAAGAAAGTTTATTTTGACTTGTTTCTATCACAGGGTTGGGCAAATGGTGGTCGTCATGGGACTTGTGTGTGAGGAGTGCAGGAGGCTCACTGATTGGGTTCTGGTACAAATGGCCCAATTTAAGCATACCTGTAAGCCTCACATTTGGAAGGCAGAGGCAGGAGGATCCTGAGTCCTTGGACTCAGTCTGGGCTGCATAGTGAGATCTGTTTCTACAAAACAAAAAAGTAGTTAGCCTAATTTATCTTTAACTTAAATTAGTCCTAGTGAATTTCTTAGTATTTAATTTTCCAGTAATTTTTCAAAGCTTGAATTATGTATATTTTTCCTCCCCCTTCCCTTTGTGCTCAATTCCCAGTACTGCCAGGGCCTTGAGCATGCTAGATGAGTACTCTACCACTGAGCTGCACACCCTACCCCTTTTTTATTTTTTGAGACAAGATCTTGCTAAGTTTCACAGACTGCTTCTGGCCTCAAGCTTGTGATCCTCCTGCCTCAGCCCCCTGAGTTGTTAGGATTTACAGGTGTGTGCCACTGCACCAGCCTCATGTGGTACATTTTGACAAATGTATACACTTAAAAAATCACCACCTAATCAGATACATAATACTTCTACCACTGCTAAAAGGGATTCCAGGTACCTTCTTGCTGTTTATTCTCATTTCTGCCCCATTGAATCACTGGTCTGATCTGTCCCTCTGGCTTAGTTTTGCCTCTTAGAATTTAATGTAAGTGTATATTTCCAGACCTTTTATGAGGACTTCTGAGCTTATGATTATATTGAGTATGTTATTAAAAACATGAACTTAAAAATGATTACCTTTAAGAATTGTTGGTTTAAAATGTTGAATTTCCCTAGAGTTGAGGGTGGTTTTTGAATGGTGACTTGGCAACTTAACTATTTAATAAATAAATTTTTTTTGTGTGTGTGTTAGATTCTGCAGTGGAAATACTAACCTAATAAGGCTAAGAGAACTTGAATTTCTGAAACGAGAGATGGCCCAGTGGAAGGTAGATAGCAGGAGCTGATCTACCCTTATCGATTTCCATACTTGCCTCTTCAATGTTAGTTTCATGGTCCTGTTAACCATTGACTTTTGGCCTATATTGTCCTATACATACAGACACTGCTTTGAACAAAGAAAAACATCTAAAATGAAAGTGTTTAGTTTTTGCCAAAGCTATATTAAAAAGAATAATATTCTATTCCTATAGTCCTCCCAAAAGAGAACCACCACACTCTTTAATGGCCAACTAAGACAGAGGGGAGTAACTTGATTTCTAGGCTGTTCCATTAAAAATAGCTCTATTGAGATGTAATTCACACATATTACACATTGGAAGTATACAATTAAGTTTTTTTGTTTGTTTACAGAATTGTGCAACCATCACCATAATTTCTGAACATTTTTATTACCCAAAAAAGAAACTCTATAACCACTAATAACTCCCTATCTCTCCTATTCCCCCTCCTCTCTCTGGCCCCAAGCAACCACTTGCCTACTTTCTATGTATTTGCTTACTCATGACATTTAATAAAATTCCTATCTATAATTTCATATCCTTTGACCAACGTCTCTCTTCCTCTTATTTATTGCTTCTATGAAATCAGCTTTTTTTAGAATCCCATATATAAATGAGATGATGTAGTATTTGTCTATCTGTGATTAGTTTATTTTACTTAATGTCTTCCAGATTAGTCCATGTTGTCATAAATGACAGGAATTCATTCTTTTTATGGCTAAATAGTATTCCATTATATATATATATATATATATATATATATATATATATATATAGTAACATCTTTATTCAATTGTTGGACACTTGTAGCTCTTTTGTAAGATAATGTTATAGATTCAAGATTTCATGTTATTTGGTAGAACTCTTGGCAGTCAGCTCTTCATTCTTTATGGCATGTACCCTGATTTTACTACGTGCTTTCGACTGAAAACTCTAATGATTATTACTGTGTTTTGGTTTTTTGAGAAAAGGTCTCATTATCTAGCCTAGACTGGCCTTGAACTCAAAATCCTGCCTCAGCCTACTGAGTGGTGGGAATATAGACATGTGCTACCAGCCTGGTTTATGATTATTCTTTTTGATATAATTTTTTTTGCAGCACTTGGGGTTGAACTCAGGGCCTCACACATACTTTGCAAGTGCTCTACCACTGGGCTGCACCCCTAGCCCCTTAATTTTTTATTTTGAGACAGTTTTATTTTAAGACAGTTTTGCTAAGTAATGCAGGCTGTGCCTGGCCTCAAGCTCATGATCCTCCTGCCTCAGCCTCCCAGCTACTGGGATTACAGGTTTGCCCCACCACATCTGGTTCGTAATGATTCCTTTTTGTTAATTTTTTTTTTTTAATGTCAGAGGTAGGCTCAGTTTGACAAGGATTACAAATTGTTGGGTGCCATCAAGTTGAATCCAACTCATAGTGACCCTGTGTACACCAGAATGAAACACTACTTGACACTGTACCATACACACAATCTTTTTTATGTTTAAGCCCATTGTTGCAAACACTATGTTAATCTGTCTAGTTGAGGAGCTTCCTTTTTTCCCATTGATCTGCCACTGTCCCAAACATGTCTGAGTCCCGGTATAATCTGTTTTAGTCTTTTGAATTTAAAATAAGTAGTTTTCTGTTCTCTAAGGATTTCTTTTCTTAATGAAATGAAAAGTAGGGATGTAATAAACATAAAATGTATCCTTAATTTAAAGCTTAATAACTTTTTACATATATAGAGAGCCATGAAATTATACCCAGATTAAGACACCCAATATTTACAACTTTCTTTCCCTAGGTTTACCCCATCTTTTCTCAGTCAGTACTCTTAAGAAATAATCACCATTTTGTGTTCCTGTCATAATTTTAGAGGAAAACCAGGACAGGTTTTCTTGTCACATGATGATGAGATGTCTATGCCACTTTGATATTTTAGAATCTAGAAACATACTAGCTCTTTCACTTTGGGCAAGTAACTTAATTCTTGGGAAACTTGAAGCCCTCACTGTGAAATGCGTATAAGTAGCACATGCCTCAACAACCCTGTGATGATTAAATGAGATAATGCATGAGAGTATATACCATAGCAATTGGCACATAATTCAGTAAATACTAGCTTTAAAAGTGTGAAGATAGTGGTATTTATTTGGAGTTTGGTTTTACTTAACAAAGTAATCTTTGTCCATTTGGACTATTAGGTATATTTCTGTGCATATATATGCGCATTTTAACTGTAGTTCATGTAGGGAAGAATAATAGACTAAACAAAAGGGGGAGTGGGCAAGAAGAAAGGGTAATAGGAGAAAAGAAAGGAAATATTACACATGCTGCCACTATGGCAAAATTAGGATGTGTGTATATATATATTATATGTGTGTGTACACACACACACACACACACACACACGATGTGCAAGTAGGAGGGGGACCATTAGTGGGACAGTAAGGAATGGGGGAGGGGAGTCATAAGAGGGTAAAGAGGAAGTGAACATGAGTAAGTGCAGTGAAATACATGTATGGAAATGTCATAATGAGACCCATTTAAGTTGTATATTAAAAATTAACAATAAAAGAAAAAAATTTTAAAAATGCTTGAATGAGCATGGGTTCAGAGTTCGGGTTTGGGTTTGGTTTGAAGCTGTGGTATCTACACATGGGATTTAAACCCAAATCCAAACCGAACCTGAACCCTCTGAATTTTAATATTGACACTTGAACCTAAAACCAACTTTTTGCAAGTTTGAAACCCTGGTTTAACTAAAAGGAAGTGTTAGAGGGTGGGAGAGTGGGTCCAGAGTGAAGCTGGTAGGTTATATTTCTTCCACTCCCTCCAGGGTTGGGGATATGTGTAATAAGAGGTGGAGGGGTTATGGAGAGATGTTAATAGTTGGGTGTATAGGAAAGCAGATTTGGAATTTTTCAAAATAAGTGAATTAGTGTAATCTTGAAAAAACTATAGTGCTTCTCTTGTGAACTGAGAAATGGATACTTCAGTAATGAAAACCTTTTTTTTTTTTTTTTTTTTTTTTGATGGTCCTTGGAGGTAGAACCCAAGGCCTCACACATACTTTGCAAGTGCTCTCCCTCTTTTTAATTTTTTTTTTCTTGAAACAGAATCTAGCTAAATTATGCAGATTGCCTCTGGCCTTGAGCTTGCTATCCTGCCTCTGCCTCCTGATTACTGGGATTATGGGAATGTGCTACTGCACCCAGCTATTTAAACCTTTTAAAGAAATATTTTTCTGTTTCCATTGGCTGGTTCCTCATTAATCCCATAAGGTTGTTGGGTCAGGGGAGATAATTTCATTTCTTTTGATAGCTCAAAACCTATCTAGAGAGTATGTAGTGTAACTTGTTATTGATCCACAACAGGGCATTTGTGGAGATAGCAATATTGGCTAGTTTAATCCTTATAAAAACACTATAGGATACTGTTGCTATTAGAACCATGAGAAACAAAAAGTCACGTAAGATTACAGAGTTAATAAATGTTACAATTGAGTTTGAGATAGTGAGGCTGATCCTAAAGCTATGCAAGAATATCTTAGAAACATTCTCTAAAATATTAGTGTATGTTTTCAATACTTACTTTAACCACTAGAATTCCCCTGGAAGGCTTTTGTTTAAGACAGCAAAAACCAAAATGATATTGCCAAGTAAAAGATGAAGTCATTCCTCCGTTAGGCCAAAAATGTAAAGAATAGAAGTAATAACAATGCCACAAATTGTAGGGAGTAGAATAAAGGGAAAAAATGCAGGAGAGCTAGTTTTAAATCTTGACATTTGCATTTCTGATGAGGTTTATAATTTGGTTGAATAACCTCCCCCCTCACTTCAGAAAAAAAATTTCAGAGACAAAACATGCTTTCCATTTGGAAGCCTGTTAGATAGGTTGGTATCTTTTTCTGTTAAGTATCCTAAAGTCATAATATGGACCAATATTAGGTTTAAGAAGAATGAGAGATTCTTTAACCTAATATTTTTACAATACTGACTGTAACCCAGTGATAAATTTTTTGGGAATGTCAGATTATTTGGGTATACTTGGGAACTTTTAGATAGTGGTCTTATTTTAGTACACTGATTACATGGACCAAATTGTCATCTCTGGCCAATATAGCTATCTCCACAAATGCCCTGTTGTGGATCAATAACAAGTTATACTACATACTCTCTAGATAGGTTTTGAGCTCTCAAAAGAAATAAAATTATCTCTCCTGACCCAACAACCTTATGGGATTAATGAGGAACCAGCCAGTGGAAACAGAACTATGCAACTTCTTGCATCCTTGCTCCTATATTTGCTCTATGCTAGTGCCTATAACAACATAAACTTACAGCCTAGTAATGCAAGACAAGTGGACTTCTTTCCTGCCTTGGAGCTTTTTCCTGTTCTAGATGCCAGCTCTGAGGATGGTGAGCCTGTGAGTTTAATGGAAAGCCCAATTTCCTGACTTGGCTCCCATTAGATTAGATTGTCTCAATGCTGAAATAAAGAGGCTCTAAGAGATTGGGTAAAAAGCAATTCCTGAATTGAGGATATTTAGTGTTCAGCTTTAACTTTTCAGAAATGCCAGTGGCCTTAAATGTTACTAGAATGTTATTTAATGATATCAAGTTTTTAATTCCCTAGCCATTTGCCTTGGTAAGTGCTCTGTATTTTCTAATACTGTTAGTGTTTTTTTCTTCAGTTTTCTAAGTGAATTCTTTCAATAGAACATAAAATTGTAATATTAAAAAATATAGTGCCTCTTATGCTTTCCATTTGAGGTTTTGATTTTAATTAGCATATAATGACTTTCATTATGACATTTTTATACAATTGTACTGTGTACTGTGTTCTTTTTTACTCCCTCATTACCTACCACTTCCATTTGAGTTCTAAGAATTTTTTTTTTTTTTTTGTATTGACCTGACTAAATAAAAGGCATTTTGAGGTCTGGGAATGTTGTTCAAGGGTAGAGCACTTTCCTAGCATGTGTAAGGCTCTGAGTTCCATTCTCAGCACTGCAAACAAACACACAAGACATCTTGGAGAATTTGCCCAGAGTTTTGGATTTAAAGGTTTTTATTTTACTGTTTCTTAAACCTTTCCTCAAGTATGCGCTTCTGTGTTGTTGTTAGGTACCGCTGAGTTGTGTCCGACTCATAGCGACCCTTACAGGGTTTTCAGTGGCTGATTGTTTCAGAATTGCCTCTGGAGTGGATTGCCACGTCCTTCTCCCATTTTTGCGGTGAGGGGAATCGAACTTGGGACCTCAGACTGCAGAGCAGCACTCTACAAACTGAGCTAAATCCCAGTGCACGCTCTTCTATAGCTGACAAAATTAAGATACTATTTGATATTGAATTAAGCTTTTGTTAATGTTTTTTTTTGTTGTTGTTAGGTGCCGTCGAGTCGGTATCCGACTCATAGCGACCCTCTGTACAACAGGGGAAACACTATTGTCAGTGCTTCTCTGCTGTTCATAGGGTTTTCAATGGCACATTGATTTTTGGGAGGGGGTTGCCAGGTCCTTCTCCCAAGCCTACAGCTTCTGGTGTTCCCAGGTGGTCTCCCATCCAGGTACTAACCAGGCCTGACCCTGCTTAGCTTCCGAGATCTGACAGGATCGGATGCCACAGGGCTACAGCTGCAGGCTTTGTTAATGTTTATCTTATTTTATTTTCTATACCATCTTACTTTCAGTAGTCACTTCTACTAATATTTTATTTCCCCCCTGTTCCTAGTACTGAGAAGTTGGACCCAGGGCCTTATGCATGCTAGGCAAATGTTCTACCAGCGAGTGGCACTCCCAACCTCTTTTTTACTTTTTATTTTGAGACAGTATCTTGCTAAATTGCACAGGCTGCTTCTGGCCTTGAATTCAAGATCCTCCTTCCTCAGCCTCCTGAGCAGCTGGGATTATAAGGATGTGTACTTTATTTGGATTTGCAGTATTATGATCCTTATCAGTAAGGCTGAATCTTTTGTCTTTGGAGAATGCTGACACTTTAAATGGCTGTGTAAATCAGTTGTTTAGTGCCTACCGAATGCAAGATATCTACTCTTCTAAGCTTTTTTCCTTTTTTTCTTTCCCCTGGTTCTTAGTGGTTGAACCCAGGGCCTTGCAAGTACTCTACCACTGGGGTGCACACCAGCCTCCCCCCCTCCTTTTGTTTCTTTTTAATCTTGAGACAGGGTCTTACTAAGTTACACCGGCTGCCCCTGGCCTTGAAGTTGTGATCCTCCTGCCTCTGCCTCCGAGTCACTGGGATTACAGGTGTCTGCCACCATACCTGACTAAGGTTTTCTTTCCTTTTCCTCCTTTCTCTTCTTTCCCCTCTTCTTCTTACATGTACTTTGTATCTTTGATCATAGCAGTTTTGAGGCTCAGGAATAGTTCATTCTTTTTGTGCTTGTTGACTTTTTTTCCTTTCATAAAACGAAGATTTGTTTTATACAATGCTAGATTTTAGAATATAAGGTCTGAAATAATAGCATCAGATATAATTCTTGGGTCTCACCTAAACATCAAACATTTCATAAATGTGTGTAAAAAGACTTAAAGCCATTGAATGAAGGGATATATTTTTGAAAGTATGATTTTTAGTGGCTAGCTTTACTTTGGCATTCTGTACTGAGCATAAGCTTCAGTGGGTACATACCTTTCTGAAATCGGTCTCTAGTTTGGAGTCATAAGTGAACTGGTCATACTAAGGAGAAAATTACATTGACTTGTGAGCCTAGGGATGAATTTTCCTTGGTCATCAGAATAAGGGTATATAGAAATTCTTTTCCTGTTTTTCCACAGAATCCTTGCTTAGGACTGGACATTGTAAT
Source organism: Pedetes capensis (assembly GCA_007922755.1). Classification (NCBI taxonomy): domain Eukaryota; kingdom Metazoa; phylum Chordata; class Mammalia; order Rodentia; family Pedetidae; genus Pedetes; species Pedetes capensis. The sequence continues at coordinate 50,580 of VMDO01013054.1, read as the reverse complement.
TTGCAAGGTGGTTATAGCAGAGCATTAAACCAAGTATGGGAGTCTTATGTAGCTGTACAAATTGTTTGCCCATGAAGCCTGTCCTGTCCTATTTTAATGGAACTGTAGGTTTTATAGTTTTGTTGCATAATATATTTTGCTATCTTTGTTGGAAGAAAATCATCTTTACTTGAAGAGAATGTCCATTCTAGAATTTAAAATACCCCCTCTTTTTTTTTCTTCAATGCTGGAGATTGAATCCAGGGCCTCCATGCATTCTGTGGAAGTGCTCTACCACTGAGCTATACCCTCACCCTGAGTTTAAAATACTCTTAAACTGTCTTATAATGTTGTTTTTAAATCAGGTGTAAAGGAATGTTGCAGTTCAAGCTCTTCTTGTTATGGATTTTAAATAAAAACCACAGAACACTACATGTTTGAAAGATAGGAAAGGAACTTGATGGAGCTGATAAGTTGTTTTATTGCATTCAGACATTAGTCTTGCAAACTTTTGAAACTGATTGTAAATGGTGACTTTAAAGTCATATGCCTACTTCACTCTAGAGATAAAAACCCTATAAACCTTTTCAAGCATAATCGAGGTTAGCTAAAACTGCTTTTAGAAAAAATCATATGCTGCTTTTTCCAATGAACAAAACTGACCATTGATTTCTGGAAGTAAAATATTTTGATGAAACTGCTTAGGGTGGGAAGTTAACTCAGTGGTAGAGCGCTTGCCCAGCATGCACAGTGCCCTGCATTCAGTCCCGAGCACTGCAAAACAAACCAACTGACCTGCTTAAACTTTTCATGGTAGACATTATTGTGAAAAAGACTTTTTGTGTGTGTGAAGTTATTACTTGAGTATTTTATAAAATAAGAACAACAGACTGGACTTTGAGTTAGCAGTTGTAACTATTAATAGGAATGTTACTGTACTTTTTAACCGATTAGAAATTTGGGAGTTGAAATTAGGACATTTTTTCCTCCAGGTGGGAAATTTGGATATTCTCTAAGCTTGCTTTCTTCTCCCCCTCCCTCCTATTAAAAACAATTGTTGCTTGCCCACAGACGAGCAAAAATGGATAACCAATTTCTTTGACAAGAGGCACTAGGTAATCGATTATTGCCATCGTAAAACATACCCTTGATAATGTTGTGAACTCAATCTCCTTGGAAGCTAGTTAAATACGTGGAAATTTGGGTCTTTTTGAAGAACATCAGACTTTTCTTCAAACACTGGTCATCTGTAAATGCTTACTCTTTGGTTATGGGGAGACTGGGAACTCATATATTCCCTATGAAAGATTTGAACAGATACCCTGGTGAGTTTGGGAAAATAGTGCACGTGGTCTGATTGTACAACTTTTTGTAGTGGTCACTGTTCCTGAATTTCATGTAGATGGAATCATATCAACATAATGCTTTTGAAATTTACCCATATTATTACTAGTATCAGTAGTTCATTGGGTTATATATGTCAGTGTGTATTGGGAATTGAGTCTATGTTCTCATGCATGCTAGGCATGTGCTTTACTACTGACCTGTATTCCCAGACCCACTTTTTCAGTGTGGTAATCCATTGTAGAAATATAGCACAATTTACTTATCTGATTCCCTGTTATAGGACATCTTGGTTTTGTAGTTTGGGCTCTTACAAAAAAAAGTTACCGTGAACATTTGTGTCCAAGACTTCTTGTGATCATATGTTTTCACTTTTGTGGGATTAACACCTAGCAATTCCTAGTGGAATTGCTGAGTCATAGGATGTTGGATTTCATAAGCAAATGGCCAAACTGTTCTTCAAAGTGGCAATGCCAGTTTATACTACTTCTTTTTTTTTTCCTTGCAGTACTGGGGGTTAAACCCAGGGCCTCGTACTTGCATGCTTTGCAAGTGCTGGACCACTGAGCTGCACCCCCAGGCCATTTTTTTACTTTTGTAGACAGGGTGTTGCTAAATTACACAGACAGCCTCTGGTCTCGAATTTGGGATTCTCCTGCCTCTACCTCCTGAGTTGTTGGGATTACAGGCATGTGCTTTCGCGCCCAGCATAAGTTTATACTTCTGTGAACATGTATGTATTCTAGTTACTCAGCATCCTTACCAACATCTGCTCTTGCTAGCTTCTTCAACTTACCCTAGTGAGTGTAAAAGAACATCTCATTGTTTCCCTTTATATTTCCTTGGTGATTTTAAAAAATTTCCCTGACTATGTGACTTTCCTTAATGGTACTTTTCTTAAGCAGAGGTTTTTAAAAGAAATTGTAGAAAATATCTGCAACATAAATTTGCTATTTAAACAAATTTTAAGCATGCAATTCAGTAGTGTTAAGTACATTGATGATGATGTCTAACCATCAGTATTATTTTTTCAGAATCTTTTCCTCATCCCAAATAGAATCTCTCTACTAAATAATACCTAAGCAGAGTTTTGTCACCCTACCCACCTAGTACTAGGGAGTTGAACCCAGGGCTTTGTGCATAGTAGTCAAAAACTGCTCCACCAGTAAGCCTCACTCCTAGCCCCTTTATTTTTTGAGACAGAGTCTCACTAAATTGCACAGGCTGCCTCTCAAACATATGATCCTCCTGTCTTTTTGGGATTACAGGCATGCAATACCATACCTGGCTCGGTTTTTAATATATTTTCACCACAAAAGATTCCTGTGTAAAATCAACATTTTGCCTTTCTGACGTCTACAGTTTGAATACATTTGGCCCTTCCATGATACTTTAGGGGCTAGGATTTAGCGTAGCTGGTAGAGGGCCCTCTGCAGTCTCTGAGGTCCCTGGTTCGATTCCTAGCCCCACATAATGGGAGAAGGATGTGGCAATCCACTCCCAAGGCAATCCTGAAACAATTAGCCATTGAAAACCCTGTGAGGGTCGCTGTGAGTTGGACACGACTTGATGGCACCTAACAACAACATGATACTTCAGGTTATATGATGTGTGAATTTTTCTTATCTAACTTTACCAATCTTTTAGTATCCATAAATTAATAAGGGTTTCCAGCCTTTCTTAGAAATTTAAGCAGAAGTCTTTGAAGGAGGTATGTTGGTCAAGGTGAGCCTGTCAGGGAAGCCAGATTCCTGTATGTAATGATGTGTAATGACTATTGCAGATGCTGTATTTTGAATCTGTATTACATGACTTGAAGGATTATTTTGTTATGTCTCAGTTACTGTTATAATGTCAGAACATGATAGTTATATGCATTTTGCATTTCTTCCCCTCTTCTGCATATGTTGTTACTGTTAGGTGCCATAGAGTTGTGTAGAGCAGTGCTCTACCAATTGAGCTAAATCACAGCCCAAAGTTTACTTTAGTTAGGAGCTACTCAGTTGTACCTGTTAAGTGCCGTCATGTCTGACTCATAGTGATCCTTATAGGGTTTTCAGTGCTTGATTGTTAGGATTGTCTCGGGAATGGATTGCCATGTCCTTCTCCCATTTTTGCGGTGCTGGGAATTAATCTCGGGACCTCAGAGACTGCATTGCAGTGCTCTAACAGCTGTGCTAAATCCCAGCCACCTTCTGTATATAGACAACCTTAAAAAGGCAGGAACTAGAAGGTTCTAGAGCCTAGGAACTAGAAGGTCCTAGAGCCTAGAAGAGCTAGATCGTATTAATCATGCCTTTTTTTTTTGTACTTGGGGATTGAACCCAGGGCCTCATGCATACTTTACAAGTGCTGTACCACTGGGCTGTACCCCCAGCCCATTTTTTACTTCGTATTGGCTGGGATTTAGCTCAGTTGGTAGAGCTCTGCGCTGCAATCTCTGAGGTCCCGAGTTCAATTCCCAGCACCGTAAAAATGGGAGAAGGGCCTGGTAATCCACTCCCAAGGCAATCCCGAAACAGTCAGACATTGAAAACCCTATGAGGGTCGCTATGAGTCGGATTCCGACTCGACGGCACCTAACAACAACAACAACAACAACAACAATTTTGAGACAAGGTCTTGCTAAGTTATTCAGGCTGTCTCTTGCCCCAAACTCACAGTCCTTCTGGCTAAGCCTCTTGAGAGTACCACACCTGGCTGATGATTGCTTTTGATCATATCTTACTATATTTATCCTCTCAGGCCACTCTACCATGGGAACTTGTCATTTCAAGTGAGGCCTTTTGCTTTTTTCTGATTTACATGCCATTTTTGACATAATTTATTCTAGACTAAGTATCTTAAAGTCATGTTTTTGATCATAGTGGGGGGGGGGAGTTAGACTTTGAGTTTACCCTCTTTTCTTCCTGTCCCTCAAGATGGCAGTGAATAGGGAGCTATTGACCTGCATAAGAGAAGAAGGGTATTTGTGATCTTCCAAATGATCCTGTTGTCTGTAGGGACATTTGTAGCTTCTTGTGTGCAACAGCAGCATAATTTTTGGAAATTAGGCACTATTCTTACTCTGTGGCATTTTAAAGTTTTGGAAGCTACTTTACTCTCTTGCCGTGAATGTTCATTTGCTTATTTCTTTCTCCCAGCCAATAAAACCTTGTTCTTTTTCCAGAATTGAAGTCTCTCTCACATATCCTTCCCTCATTCCAAAATCTACTCCATTAGAAATTTGTTATTGTTCCCATTTATTTCTTGTCCTAAGTTTTCTTTTCTTAGAATACTTTTATGGTGAAATATGACAAAGTGCATAAAATGCAAATGTACAATGTAAAGAGTGACTATAAAGTGAACACTTATGTCACCATCACCCAGACCAAGAAATGAAGAATTGCCAGCAATAGAGGCTGCCCCATCTCTGTTCCTTCTTACTTAAGTCCGCCTCTATCTTAGAAGTTACTAACCATTGTCATGGCTCTTATGGTAATTATTAGCATTTATTTGTATTGCAACCTATGTATACATCCCTCACAGTATATGTCCATATAGTGCACATATGCTGTACCTACACATACATATTGTGTGTACATTGTATGTAGAGTATATGTATTTCTTTAATGCTGTGCTGTTTTCCAGAGTGGTTTCTCAATTCACATTCCTAATGATAGGGTATGAGATTTCTTGTTGCTCTACATCCTCATCAACACTTGGTAACTTCAGTGTTTTCTTTGACCATCTGAGAAGTATATAGTATTGCCTTGACAAGGTATTGTGTGAAATCTGTTGATCAAATATATTTTTGCGACTCTATCCTAGGATAAGAGGTTCTTTAATTTATATAATCCCTTTAGTTTTATAGTGAACTGAAGGGCAGGTTGCGCATTCTGGTGTTAGGTTGAGAAGCATGGGAGGCATGCAACAATCCTGGAATGCAATGGGATAAAGGATCCCAGACAAACTTTAAACCTACTTGAAACTGCCTTTTGACCCAAGTGATGTGAAATATTTTATAATATATTTGACAAATCTTAGCTGTATTCAGGGTTGGATAAAAATACAAAGTGAAGTTAGAATTCTAAAGAAACTCGGGATGCTTAGTTCTGCCCACTGAGTAGCAAAGGAGTAATTTAATCAAGCCAAACACAGTGGCACGTGCCTCTAATCCCAGTTACTGAGGAGGCTGAGACAAGAGGATTACAAGTTTGAGGCCAGAGGTAGCCAGTCTTTTGAGTCCTTTCCAACCTGGGGGGTCATTTTCTGGCATTATATCTGATAGTGTATCTCTGCTATTCATAGGGTTTTCAGTGGCTAATTGTTTTAAGAGTAAGCAGCTGGGTCCTTCTTCCTAGTCTGTCCTAGTCTGGAAGCTCAGCTGAAACCTGGCATGGGTGACCCTGATGTATGTGAAATATTGATGATATAGCTTTCAGCATCACAGCAACATGAAAGCCTCCATGGTGTGACAGATGGACACACAGGTGGAGATTTCTATAGCATAGATTCCAGTATATCTCACCTAACCCTTAGCGAGACCCTGTCACAAAGTAAAGAGGGCTGGGAGAGCCAAGTGCAGTGGCACACACCTGTAATCCCAGTGGCTTGGGAGGTGGAGGGAAGTGAAAGCAGGAGGATCCAAAGTTCAAGACCAGACACAGTCTGTGTAACCTAGTGAGACCCTGTCTCAATTTTTTTTTTTTTTTTTTTTTTTTTTTTTGGCAGTACTGGAGGTTGAACCCAGGGCCTCGCACCTGCATGCTTTGCAAGTGCTGGACCACTGAGCTGCTCTCCCAGCCCCCCTTTTTTTTTTTTTTAACCTTTTGAGACAGGGTCTTGCTAACTTACACAGACTGCCTCTGGTCTCGAATTTGCGATCCTCCTGCCTCCACCTCCCAAGCCGCTGGGATTACAGGCATGCGCCACCCCACCTGGAGTTTCAAAAAAAATTTTTTTTTAAAAAACGGGCCAGGGTGCAGCTCAGTGCTCCAGCATTTGCAAAGCATGCAAGTGCGAGATCCTGGGTTCAACCCCCCAGTAGTGCAAAATAAATAAATAAGTAAATAAAAAATAAATAAAATGGACTGGGAGTGCAGTCCAGTAGTAGAAAACTTGCAAAGTATGTGCAAGGCCTTAGATTCAACTCCCAAGTACCACCCACCCCCCCCAAAGAAAGAAAATTACAGAATTACCATGTGATTCAGCAATTTCACTTTTGGTTATATATCCCAAAGAAGGGAAATCAGGGACTCAGATTTTTGTATGCCATTGTTCGTAGCATTATTCACACAAAAGGTAGAAACATCCTAAATGTCCATCAGGTAGATTTATCAACAAGATGTAGTGTATACAGATAATGGATTATTACTTCTTAAAAAGGAATATAATTCTGTACATGCCACTTGTGGATGAACCTTGAAAATATTATGCTAAACCAAATAGGCCAGACATAAAATACTTTGAGCTCACTTATTTGAGGTACCTAGAATAGGGAAATTCATAGAGACAAAGTAGAATAGTGATTACCAGGGACTGAGAGAAGGAAATAAAAGGAAGTTAAACTTTAATGTGTATAGAGCTGCAGTTTGGGATAATGAAAAAGATCTGGAGAGAGTGGTGATGATTGAACAACAATGTGAATGTACATAAGGCCATTAAATGGTACTTAAAAATGGCTAAAATCATAAATTATGTATATTTTACCACATTAGAAAACTGAGAAGTAGACTCTATCAAGGTATGACTGATGGACTACACTTAAAGTTGTTTGTTTTTTTAATTTCTAAAGACCTTGAAGAGAAAATAAACTGCCTAGGTTTGAAAATACAATTTGTCCTTCAACATGATATATTGGGAACAGGTCTGTGGAATGGACGAAAGCAATGGATATATTTTAACTTTAGGAAATTAATTATTCATAGTGGCACCTTTATCCATAGGGATGAAAATGTCTTATTGCTACATTATACAAAACGGATTGTTGTTAGATGCTGTTGAGTTGGTTCTGACTCAGTGATCCTCATAGGGTTTTCAATGGCTGATCGTTTTGGGATTGCTTCAGGAGTGGATTAGAGGGTCATATTTACTGTTGGTTTGTCAGATGAGTGAGAAAGATAAATGAGTTGGTTTCATAAAGGGGTTGGGCTTGACTCTACTATTTAATGCTCTCATCAGTGATGAGATGAAATAGGGAGCAATCAGTATGCTCATTAAGTTCACAGATGACGTGTCAGCCCCTTGGAGGACAGAATTAGAGTTCAGAATTGTCTTGACAAGTGAGAGTAGGTTGTAAAGAGTAAAAATTCTTAGAGACAGGTGTTATATACTTCAGACAATAGGTAATAAGCCATTGATGAAAGTCTAGTTTTGTGGGGGAAATAATTTACATAAAGCCTATACTGTTCTTTGAAAAATACAATATGTAATATATAAGGAATACATTGTCAGTGTTGAAGGGCTTCTTGTTTTTCTTTAAAAGCAATGCACTTTATGTCAAATTTAACCAAAGTAGTGAACTTACTTGTAGCTAGGGTTTAGCTCAATTAGTCTAGTGCTACTCTGTGTGCTCTGAGGCCCTGGGTTTGATTTCCAGCACCACAAAAATGGGAGAAGGACTTGGCAGCTCACTCCCGAAACAATCAGCCATTGAAAACCCTATGGATGGCAGAAAAGCATGGTCAGATATAGTGCCCCTTTCATTCTGTTGTACATAGGGTTTCTGTGAGTCAGACCTTACTTCAGGGCACCTAACAGACAGTGAACTTATTTAGTGGAGAGGCAGTAGGGAATGGAAGTTTGCAGTGTAAACTATGGAGCCAGAATGCCTGTTTTTGTGTTCTAGCTTGTCTACTTAGCTGATACAACCTTGGGAAAGTTACTTCTCTGTCTATTTTTTTTAGCTGTAAATAGTAACAATGAGTCACTACACTATAAAATTATTGTGGGGTTAAATGAATTAGTGTGTATATATAATACTTTTAAAACAGTGTTTGACATACAGGGGAGTGCTTACTAAAACGTAACTGCCAATAGTACAAACTTAACATCTGTTCACAATCAGATTATTAATGTGAGGTTATGCTTGTGTGCTGCTTAATCCGGAATATTTTCCCTCTGTTCTTGCTGTCACCTTTTAGGAAATCTATTTTTTTTAAAAGCAACTTGGTAGATACAAAACTTTACTCTTTGCCAGCAGCATACCACATATTGTGACCACACTTTCTGAGGCTGTAGAGTCAAGTTATTCATGTGGATGTGATATCCTCACGTTCTTTGTCAGTTACTGTTGCTATTAGGTGCTGTCAAGTCAGGTCCAACTCATAGTGTGACCCAATGTACAACAGAACTAAACACTCCCCCAACACTGCACCATGCTTGGCACTATGTCAGTGCTTCTCTACTATTCAGAGTTTTCAATGGTTGATTGTTTCGGAAGTGGGCTCCCAGGTCCTTCTCTCATTGTCACTAGAAAGCATTAAATAAATACATATGATTGAAAATTTAGCTTTAGCTTCAAGTTGAAAAATCACTTTATATGGTCTCATTCATATATGAACCTGTTTGTCTTTTGTTAACTCAAGAAAGATTGAGAAAAGGATGGGAAAGGTAAGTAGTTTTTGGGTTTGAAGCAAAATCATGAACCAGAATGGAACATGAAAAGGAATAGCTTAATCAGAGAAATTGTGAGGTCACTCTAATTTTATATAATGGTTTCCTAGAGATCAAAGAGAAATAAGACCACCTCTTTTGCTGTCTCTTTGTATATCTGTACTTACTGAACTTTAATATTCTTGTATATCTGTATTTAACTTTAAAATTCTATCTATATCATTTTAATGTATCTTTATCTTTACAAAGGCCTGCAGCGGTAGCCCTGTGGCATCCGATCCTGTCAGATCTCGGAAGCTACGCAGGGTCGGGCCTGGTTAGGACCTGGATGGGAGACCACCTGGGAACACCAGAAGCTGTAGGCTTGGGAGAAGGACCTGGCAACCCCCTCCCAAAAATCAATGTGCCATTGAAAACCCTATGAACAGCAGAGAAGCACTGACAATAGTGTTTCCCCTGTTGTATGTATGGTCGCTATGAGTCGAATACGGACTGGACGGCACCTAACAACAACAACAACATCTTTACAAAAACCACCCTGATTCAGAAATAGTATATTAATACCAGTTCAGAAATTAGGATAGCTTTTGTACAACTACTAAAGATGAGGACTAATACTTCATCTGTTTCCGTTTACTTCAGCAACTTTTTACATGTTTACAAAGTGACAGTTCACAGTTAATTATGATCATTCATTATTAGCTTAATCCTGGAACACGAGTAGAAAGCATTCCAGTGTTCCCATGGGTTATAAAGAGAATTATCACTTATTACTTATAAGAACTTTTAACATCTATCCTAAAACTCTTAGGGATGAAATAATATTTCAATAAATAATCACTTTGCGTGTCTCTTGAGGGAGCCTGTAGTGGTTAGTGTGGGGAAAAAGAGAAGAGGAATAAGGGAGGAGAAAAATAAAAGAATGTTAAATCATGTGTACCTACAAAAATGTTGTAAAAGTTTTATGGCTTAGAATATTAAAAAATCTGGGGATTTGGTTGGTAGAAACAAAGGCAGCCTGGATATATAGGAAATAACATAAACAATGGCAAGGAATTTGGAATGAAACTAGAATGTCTTAGAGGGGAAGAGTAAGATCTTTGAGGAAGAACTTGTTGTCAAGAGGGAAGGTCCTCATTTTGGGGACACTTTGTTGTAGATCTTTGCAGGTATTAAGAATAATATAGTACTCTTCTTGTTGTTATTAGGTGCCATCAAGTTGGTGTCCAACTTGTAGCGACCCTATGTACAACAGACGAAACACTATTGTCAGTGCCTCTCTGCTATTCATAGGGTTTTCAAAGGCTGATTATTTTGGGGGGAGCAGTTTGCCCAGTCCTTCTCCCAAGCCTGCAGCACCTAGTATTCCCAGGTGATCTCTCATGCAAGTACTAACCAGGTCCGACCCTGCTTAGCTTCTGAGATCTGACAGGATTGGACACCACAGTGGTATGGCTGTGGGCAAATAGCACTCTCTAAGTTACTGAAACTGTAAATAATGGTTAAGGTTGACTTGGTTTACTCAGTTACGTGTTGTCTTCTTACCTGGATTTGAATGACTAAAAGTTGGTTTACCAAAATTATGTATTTCATTCTTTGGGACTTTCAAAATTTATAATGAATAAATGGAAACTTATAAATCTTTCCTGATGATAATTTATTCTATGTGAAGAAAGGCAGAAACATTGAATTTATGATAAGAATCAGAATATAGAGATTTAAAATAGACCATGGGAATACTTAAAGCATTTATCAAGTAGGAAGGTAATAGAAGTCCTTGGTTTATTTCTCTTGTTATTATGACACCTAACAACACAATTCTTATTCTTAGTGTGAAGAATGGTTATTGAGCATGCTCCTCCTTTTCATTAGAATTAGTAGTTATTGGTCATTAACTTGACAATATCAGTGCAATAACTATGTTGTAATGTTATCTCCATTTTACGGATCAGCAAACTGAATGTCCTAAAGTGACATAAGTATGTTTGGGAGCCAGAATTCACATCCAAAACTGTCTGATTCCAGAATTTGCACTCTTATCTATATTGTAATGTCACTCATGTTTCAGAGTGATAGGCTCTCTTGAGTACAAACATTCAGTAAGAAAACTATCTAGGAAATCACAATCAGTGTAGTGGGACAGATAGAAATGTGAAAAATTATAATGACATATACTGTTAATGTTGGGGTTTAGCTCACTTGGTAGAGTGCTTGCCCTGCCTGATTTTGAGGCCCTGGATTCAATCCGCAGCACCGCAAAAAAAGACCTGGGAGCTCACTCCTGATACCATCACAAAACAACCAGCCATTGAAAACTTTATCAATAGCAGAGAAGCACTGACATAGTGCTGGTCATGGCAGTGTCAGGGAGTGTTTTGTTCTGTTGTACGTAGGGTCACTATTAGTCGGACCCTACTCGTCTGCACATAACAAGTATTGTGAATTGAAAGAGCTATATAGACATTGCACGGTGAACTCCGCAAGGAAACATTCACAGTACTATTTTTAAGCCAAGAATTGAAGGATGGATAGAATTTATCCAAGTGAATGGAGTAGAATAAACAAATGAGGCAGAGTTAGCAGCAGTGGAAAAAATACTCCAAGATTTTAAAAGCAGCCTCAAGTTCAGTCTGCATATATATGTTGTAGGGCTGTTTTGTTTTGTTATTTGAAACAGGGTCTCACTATTTATGCATGTCAGATTTTTATTGAAAGCCTCAGCCTTTCAAGTAGATGGGACTTTGGTATGTGTTAATCCACCCAGCTAGTGCATAATTATATATAAGCATTGTACTTAGATTCCTCTATGATGTGTGCAGAACAGGTTTCTATTTGACATTTTTTCATATTAAGATAATATTTCGGTAATATTTAACCGTCTGGTATGAATACCAGCAATTTAGCTAGTGTATCTTTTTAAAAAGACCCCTTTTCTGATTTTCTGATTAATGGATTAAGCAAAATGGTAGCCTAAGAAGTTTTTAAAGTCAAGGTTTGGTTTTTGTTCTCAGTGTGAACCCAGGCTTCTCTGAAATTTTCTGAGTTGTTTATTTAAGGGCAGTTACTAGCACAAATCCCCATGTGTCTGTCAGCTTGTGCTGTGGGGGCTTGCATGTTGCTGTGATGATGAAAGCTATGCCACCAGTATTTCAGATACCAGCAGGGCCACCCATGGTGTACAGGTTTCAGCTGCGTTTTCAGACTAAGACAGACTAAGGAGAAGGACCTAGCAGCCACTCCAGAAACAATTAGCCATTGAAAACCTTATGAGTAGCAGAGAAGCATTGTCACATGTTAATGAGCTCCTCAGGCTAGAAGGCATTCAAGAAACAACTGGGGAAGAGTTGCCTCCTCAATGTAGAGTTGACCTTAGTGATGGGAATGTAGTAAAGTTCTTCCTTTTGCTGATGTGGCATGTCTCAAAATGAGAAGAAATATAGTGGCTGCCACGTTGGACTCACACATTTATAGATCATGTGCATGGCACAGTGTTGGATAGTGTTTTGTTGTGCTGTACATAGGTGCTATTGAGTTGAATTTGACTCATAGTGACCCTAACAACAGTTAACACAAGGGAGGAATCCCTTTGACTTAACAACTTTTTATTAGCCATTATTTAGTACTTTGCCTTCCTTTATTTTTTTTAAACATAAAGTGTTCTACTTTGTTACTTTAGCTGAAAAAGTTTCATTTCTTCCTGTGTATATTTGGATGACAGTCATATGTATCCTTCTGTTTACATGAGATATTGCCAGATTAAAAGGGTGGGTCTTTTTCTGGGAGTAGAGTTGACTAAAAGATGGAGTTCAAATGGAGACAATTTCTGGTCTCTGGGCTGTTAAATAATCTAAAGAGAACTACTTAGAAAAACTAGGTATTTGAGCTCCCCATGTAAACAGAGCCCACATTGTGGTGTGTGGTATTTGGAGGTTGTTTGAGTTTTTATTGGCTTGTTTTCAGAAATATGAGTAGCCCCCTACCTAATTGCCAGAATGTAAATTTTAAATAGGCCAGTAGAAGAGTAGGCTCTTTTCATTTCACAGAGCCTGTACTTTTTGAATTTGGTCTCTCTTCTCTGTACTTCCTGGATGGCCTTAGGTAGACTGTTCTTAATTGTGATGACAGCAGTTAAAACTTTAAAGTTGTTTTTGTTGTTCAATTGTATGCTTAAAGGATGAGCCTGCGTTTTCATTTGGCTTTTTGGTCCTGGTCCTTTTTGATGCCTGTTACTCTGAATAAAACCCAGTAAAAGGAGTTAAGAGTCTGTTTACAGAAAGGGAGAGGGACATTAACATTCCTAATAAGATCTTCATATACTGATTAGCAATATGCAAATTAGCTAGGTTTGGGGAGCTTTGTTTGAATGTAGTTTACTTCCTTATTTTTCCTATAATTGATATTTAGTATCTCAAGTACTTAGGCAAAATAGGAAAATAGGAAATACATGTTCATTTATCCATAGACATACTCTTGAGTTTCTTTAGCAAGATAATCTTCAGATTAAGTTGTCTTTCTAGAAAAGAAAATGGTTAGGCAGCTGCTGGGGAAAGGGGATGGTGTTAGGGTGGAATTTGGAGAATCTCTTTATTATTTCATTGCAGTATTCAGAAGCAAGGCATATTAGCACAAGCAGTGTAAATTTAACAGGTTTCAGAATGACATTGGTATGCTTTTTGTTGTTTTTGCAGTACTAGATGGTAGAACCCAAGGCCTCATGGATGCTTTGCAAGCACTGTACCACTGAGCTATACCACCAGTCCAATTCTTTTTTTAACTTTTTATTTTGAGACAGGGTCTCACTATGTTAAGGCATCCTTCAGCCTCCAAATTGCAATCCTCCCGTCTCCACTTCCTGAGTTGCTGGGATTACAGGTGTGTGCCACTGAACCAGCCTGACATTGGTATATTTTATCATAGGTTTTGCCTAGGTTTTAGTTGCCTTTGTAAAAAAAAAAAAAAAATTACATTTTTGGATTTTGCTGTCTAGCTTATTGGTTAATTTTCTTTTCTGTTGGGCATGTAAGAAATAGAGATTCTTAATTTAAACCTTATCAACTTTTGAGGACCTGGTGGTAAAAAGAACTCATCTTCATAAGGATTGGTTATTTTGTATGTTTTTGTTCAGGAAAATTTGTGTTAATGCCCAGCAACCTATTTATAGAACACTAGTTTTTTTTAAAAATTAAGATGAAATTAGACTCTGTTTGCTCACAGGGATTCTTAAAGGTAAGAAAGATATTATATGCTGTAAAAGTATAACAATATTCTGAAAAGAAATAATTTGGGAGTTAATGGGTTAAAATTTTATGCTTTGGTTGTAACTTAAATTAAAATTTAAGTTTCTGTGAATTCCTAAAATATGAATCTCTTTTCTTTGTTTCAATAGATCATGTAATCTATGCATTGCTGATGAGGACTCTGAATTTTGGGGCAAGATAGGGGAGAAAAGAGGGAGGGCCGCAGGAACCACAGTTACTTCGTTCTTTCTCACCTGGGTTAACTGAGAGTAAGTGAAGGACATTAATGAGTGTGCAGGGATTCGTCAAAGGAACAAACATCAAGGAACTTTTTTCCAACTCTGTAGATAGTTTTTCTCTGATCTTTCTATAGCAATTATAAATATTGAACTACTGGGAGCCCTTAGACAAATGATCCTGCTTGGCTTTCCTCCCCTCCCCTCCACTCCAGTACTTCAGGCCTGAATCCAGGACCTCAAACACACTTTCTTGCAAGTGCTGTGCCACTGAACTGCAACCCCAGCCCTTTTTTATTTTTTAAATTGAGTCATGGTCTCGTTAAATTATGCAGGCTGCCTCTGGCCTCGAACTGGCTGTCCTGCCTCATTCAGCCACATGAGCTGCTGGGATTACAGGCATGCGCCACCATGCCCTGCTTGATTGTGCTTGGTTTTTAACTCAGTTTATTTTAGTGATTGAATGCTTCTCCTTTTCTTGATAAATGAGACTTAAGTATCATTTAACAAAATAAAAATATTTTTTTTTCCTTTAGAAGATAGGGAACGTCTTCATTTCAGATAAAGAACCTACATGCTGCCTTATAAAATTAAGTTTTTAATTCTTAATTTTAGTAGTAAAATGATGAGGATATGGAAATAGAAAAATAACATTACAGATTACTGAAACTATTAATAGGATTAAGAAAGTTTTTTATTGTATCTGAGGTAAAGTATGAAGAGAATGTGTTCTGCATAGAAGTGACTATTAAGAGCAGGTCAAAACATAGTATCTCTGTATTCTTAAGTTTCTTTTTTGTAGCGGGAGCAGAGCTACAGGGTTGAATTTGGGGCCTTGGCCATGTCTGACAATCACTCTACCACTGAATGGCACGCCCAGCCTCTCTTTTATTTTCATTTTGAGTCAGGGTCTCAGTAAATTGTGCAGACTACCTCTGGTCTCAAACTTGCAATCCTCCTGCCTCAACCCCAACCTCCTAAATCGCAACTACTATGGTGCCCGCCTTCACCCTCTAAAAAATTTTTTTTTAAAGCAAATGTACCTATCATTGGTTTTAATCTCTTTTGGTGATAAACATGTCACATATAGCTGATATCCCTCCACAAAGATTGTTTAAAAGAAATACGTATAAAACAATTTTTTTAAAGTGCACCAGTCAAATTTGTTTTTGGTTTAATCACAGTTAATCTCTTCTGAAAACACAGGGCTTTCCTCTTGCCTATTTTCTCAATGTGAAAAGCAATAAAGTGTTTGTGGTGTTCAGTTTTTTTTTTTTTTTTTTTTTTCTTTTTGGAGTCAGGGTTTTGCTAAATTGTACAAGCTGCTTGTGGTCTTGAACTTGGAATCTTCCTGCCTCTGCCTCCCAAGGTGCTGGGATTATAGGTGTGCACCACTGCACCTGGCATCAGTCAAATCTTAATGTCTAAAAATACTAGAGCACAATTACTTTGCTTTTGACTTCTCACATTTTGAGGTCCACATTTGGAAAAGCAGCTGTCAGAAATTCAGCCATTAACTGAAAACAAATGACCTTAAACATTGACCAGTAACTGTTTCAAATTCTATTATGGAGCTCCCTCAGAGGAATGTGTTCAGAGTTTCTCACACATTTAAAAAAAATCAATTTATGTAAATAATGAGCCACCCACTCTGTATTAAAGTAGTTACAGAATTGTACAGAATTGGTCTTTGGTGGTTATATATTGAAATGGAACTTTTACTTGTTAGTGACATAAGTGTTACTGGTTCAAGAGACTTACAACTAGTATACATTCTTTGATACAGAAATGTGTTTATAATTTTTGACAACTTATATTTTTCCCCCTAGAAAGACTTTTGATGTTGTTGTTTGCTTAGGAAATAGTTTAGCTGCTTATCTGTGCCCCACAGTTGGCAGAGAAGTACAGTACACTGATCATAAAGTTGCATCTGGGGCTGTGAATATCCCTAGGCCTTAGTGGTTCCAAAAAGGTAGGAAAGACACATAGCTTCTGTTTCTGTTTTTAATCATTGTTTGCAGGTATCATTGAATCAGGACACTGGCTCAGTTTTATATGTACTGTTTTATTCTTTTCAAAGCATAGTCATAAGTAGGGAAAAAGTCACACTGTGAGCATGCAGACCTATGAGAACATCACAGTTACACTGGAGTGGTAGCTGCATAAGTGTAAGAATTCTTTTTGTTGTTCACTGCTGCATCATTAATGCCTAGAATAGTACCTACCACTCAAAAATATTTGTTGAATGAGTGAACTTCCACTATTTACCATAGTAGGTGAATTCTTTCATTTATTTTTTCATTATACATGAGTATTAAAGGTTTTTAGAAAAGTTGATTAAGTCTAAGCCATAGTAATTAATGCTGGTGATTAAGTCATCTCCCCACTGTGGAATAATCATATCCAACATGCTAGTTTTGGGTAGCTGAAAAGTTAATATACATAAATGGGAAAATGCTAAGCAGAAAAGAAAAAAAAAAACCCACCCAATATAGTGGCAGTTGTAAAACTGCTTAAAATTTAACATCTCCGAATTTTTAAATATTACCTCCACACTTAAGTTATGCTCTGAATCTTTCTTAATATTCATGTGCAAGAAAATCCATTTTTCAGTGAAAAAATAAGATTATTTTAATGTTGCCTTCTTAAAGTTTTGAGTCTTTAATTACATACATCTGGAAAGTGAGACAGGACTACATAAAACATTCCATTTTTCTTGAAAATGTACCTCAGCCAGAAGTGCTACTCTACTTCCCCCTTTCTGTCCCCAAGCATTTTAGGAGGCCTGAGTCTCTTAATTTCTCATTTATTTGGTTTAATCTGATTACTGCTTTTTATAGTTGGATTCCTAAACAAATTATATTGTCAAAATTTGTGCCTCTTTGCCCTTATTGAAGTCAGTGTGCTAGGTGGCACATAGTTGATCACAAACTATCCGTTGTAGGTGCTAAGTATGTCTATTCCTTCTTGGTCTTAGAGCCTCTATGTCCTTTTCGTTTTCCTCCCCCTGACTCTCCCCCACCACCCAGTACTAGGTATTGAACCCAGGGCCTCATTGGTGATAGGCACCCTGGGAGCTGGAGGTGTCTTGAAAGCCTCTCCTCTCAGATCCTATGTGAAAAGTACATGATGCTACCAAATAAAAAAATTTAATCTTTTTTTACCCCAGTATTTCAGGTTGAACCCATGGCTTTGTGCATGCTAGGCGAATTCTCCAGCACTGAGCTGCAAACCCCAGCTCCTTTTTTATTTTTTAAGACAGAGTCTCACTAAGTTGCACTGGCTACTTCTGGCCTGGAACTTGGGATCCTTCCTCAGCCTCCCAGAGTTACTGGATTGCATGTATGCACCATGGAGCCCGGCTCCATGCCCTTTAAGTCATTACCTCATCTTCCAGAAAGAGAGGACTTTTAAGTTCCTCTCTCCAGTGAAGCTGTATGGCAATATCCGGTGTCAATAGTATTTAAAATCAAGTAGATTGATTTTTACTGTAGAATTTTCTCTTATATTAGATAAAATTGTATCCATGTGGCATAATATGTGATTGTAAAAATTTATTTTGGTTAACTTCAGAATTTTTTTTTTAACCTCCTATCTCCTTGGTGGGGCTGGGATTTAGCTCAGTTGGTAGAGCGCTGCGCTGCAGTCTCTGAGGTCCTGAGTTTGATTCCCAGCACCGCAAAAATGGGAGAAGGGCCTGGCAATCCACTCCCAAGGCAATCCCGAAACAATCTGCCATTGAAAACCCTCTGAGGGTCGCTATGCTATGAGTCGGATACCGACTCGACGGCACCTAACAACAACAACAACATCTCCTTGGTGATGGAATTTACAGGTAATCCTAACACATAGGGTTAATTTAAGGTTAACTAACCTTTGCCCATGTCCTTGCCCTGACTGTATGTTCATTAATGCCTAATGTGTTTAGATATTTCTTATGATTAGATCTTCTAGTTAATTGCTTAGATTTAACATAAGCACAATTTGGTTATATACATATATGAATGTTCAAGATCACCCAAACATATAACTACTCTTACTCTCCAATGTATATGTGTTTTGTATCATAGGAAGGTACCTTGTGGTGCTGGAGAACCTCTTTCAGACTCAATGTTTACATGGCCCTTATCTAGCAAATAGTCTGTAGAAGTGAGCAGTTTTGGATTTTGGTTTCACAAGATGGATTTATTTCTGACCAAGGACATGTTTGATTATGATTATTGAGAATAAGAGTTGTTGTTGGCATTGAAACTGTCCTTCCTCAGTCTTTTTGTTGAGTCCGCTTTGTTATTTGTTCTATCTTTTGGAACTTCATGAGTGCATGTGGAAATTGTACACAAACACTTCTGTATTAGTAAGTATCATATTTTTGACAGAATAAGTTTCTAAAATATGTCTTACCACCCGCCCACCCCCCCCCCAGTATTGGGCATTTGAACTCAGGGCCTCGCACATCATAGGCAAGTGTTCTACCACTGAGATGTACTCAGCCCATGTTATTTTTTGAGACAGGGAATTGCTAGGTTGAGCCACAGGCTGCTTCTGGTCTTGAACTTGCCATCCTCCTGCCTCAGCCTCCTGTGATGCTGGGATTGTAAGCATATGCCACAGCACCCAGCTTTCAGATGATTCCTTAAGTAGATTTAGTGAGTTCCTTGGATTAAATCTAGCACCATAAATTCATTCTTACCCATAGACTTGACCTGGGTCTTGAATTTAATCCCATTGTATCTGCTGATTGCCTGCTGGACATCCATCTACTTGAGAGGTCACCAGTATCCCATAGCTGTCCAGCTTCCTTGGATTCTGCCCTTTATTTCTAATGATAAGATCCTTTTTCTGATTCTTTAACTTTAGAGTTTTGATATTCTATACAGTCTCGTTCATTTATGTGATTTCCTGTCATTTAAACAGTCTACTGAAAGGTTGAATTGTTTACAGATACTGAGAGAAACTGTCACAAAGGCATTAGGTTGGTTGGGTCTCTTATTTCTGTGAAGTTCAGATTATTGCCTAGTGATTAGAATCCTTTGTGTTTAGAATTATATGCCCATCACTTTTTAATTTAAATAAAAAGATCCCTTGGTAGAAGCTAGTTTTGTGTATAAAATTTTAAACTAGGAAATCCAGGCCTAGAATGACTGTGATCTTAGTTTATTTAAAGTACCTGTGCCTGTAGCAGCACAGATTTTCCTGACAAGCTGTCAGAATTGATGCTTGCTTAACTAAGGAAAACACTTGAATAGGAGTATCTGTAGGTTTCTGGAGAGCTGTGTTCTGTACAGTTCTGTGGTTTCTGAAGGCGTACTGAGTCCTGACTGGGACCATCCTGTGCAGTTAAACATTCTAGGGTCTGTGGTTAACTAAACAGTTATTATTGCAGCAACTTAAATCTATTGTCATAGCAGATAGAGGTAAGTCTTGTAGGGGAAAGTAGCTTATCTTGATTCTTAGGATATTTGTTATTATAAAACAACTGATTTTTCTTTTGCAGACATCCTTGTGAAACTCGTTCATAGAAAAAGTTCTCAGGACAAAGTTCATTTGGTAAGTTTATCTCCCCTTCTCCCGCCTCCCCACTTGGGGTGATTTGAAGTAGAGAAAAATTAATTTACAGATTGATATTTTTGCAAGTCTCTTTGTGTCCATAATTATGTAAATAAGCTTTCCTATATTTGTTTTAAATTTAAGTCTCTAAAATGGAGGAAGGTGTGTATATGTATTTTCAGTAGGACTTAAGCCAGGTTACTTTTTCCATATACGTATAGTGTAATATGATGTTCTCTGTGCCTGAAAACTTGCATTTGAGATTTTTATAAGCTTCAGCACTAATCTTTTGTTTGAAGTAAATAGTATTTACCAATTTGGAATTCATAAAATTGAAACTTGATTCTTATTTTGAGTATTCTTAAATTGGTATATATTTATATGAAATCAGGACTTATTACAGGAGTTAGTAGTACAAATGTGAAGTTTAATTGGAAAAAGAAGTTACGAAAACTACGCTAGTCCTTTCTCCAGTGTGGTTGTTAATTCCTGTCCTGTCTCATAATCCTTTGTCCTCTTCATAGACTGCTGCCTGTCCCTTACTGCATTTTTATTACTATCTCTTATGGCTGTTTAATTTAGGGAATTATTATCCAATTTTATTGAAAGAAAAAATTGTTGCTTTGGTCTTAAGTTTTTTAATCCAAATCATTTTTGTCAGGAACCTTTGGCTTGCCTCTAAAGTAAGAATTGGGTTCCTTAGCATGGCGTGTAGTGCTCCTTACGACTGGGCTTGGAACACATGTCCCGTGGCTGTGTCACCTATTCCTCCAAGTATCTAGTGCACCACTTTTTGTGGCCACACTGATGTACTTCCTGTCTCTCAGATATTCTCCAGTGTGCTGCTTTTTTTTTTTTTCTTTTTACTCTGTTGCATGTACCATTCTTGTTCCCTCTTTGTCTCACAACTCAAAATCACTCTGGTTCTACCATTAAAAGCTCAAGACTTCCACAAAGCCTTCCTTGAGCACCCAAGTTAGAATCCCTTTCTGGGTCGTTTGTGTTAATGTGGAATTGTATTTCTACATCCTTTATTACACTCTGCCTTATTAGTTATATCTGTTGGTCACCTCCCTTGGGTTATGAGAGCCTTAACTATCCTCACATTTGAATTGTTAGTTCATATAAATACTCCCTGATTGCTGGCATTCATTACAAATTCCTTTTGATTGGTGTTTTTGTTTTGGTGAGAAGAAGGGAGAATAGATAGGTTGAATATAAACTATGTCTTTGTAGTCCAAGTTGCTCAATATTTTACTTGATTTATTCTTGTTTGCAAGTGTAAGTTTTTGTTTTTAAGTAAGGAATTGAGTAATTTTTCCTTAATAGGTGCTCTAAAGATGAGATGCCATGTTCAGTAGGGAGATTAAATGATGTTTTACTGTTATAAAGACTTCTGACAAGATCTCTTATAAGGTGGTATTGTTGGAGCTGAGAGAAGCCTGCAAGTCCACACTGTCAAATTTTCATACATATATAAAGAGAAATTTGACCTTGGTGCTTAGAATAGGGTTTATTTTTGTTTATTTTTGGAGTACTGGGGGCAGGGGGTTGAACATCAAGTATCAACATTTCCTATCAACAGGGGAGCTAGAGGTATCTTGAAAGTCCTCTCAGATCTTATGTGTGAAGCATATTATACTACCAAATGAAAAGGTTTAATCTTTTTTGAGTACTGGGTGGTGGGGAGGGGTTGAACCCAGGGTCTCTCACGTGCTAGGCAAGTGCTCTACCACTGAAGTGCACCCTTTAGCTTTTTTATTTTTTGAGTCGGGGTATCTTTTAAGTTGCACAGGCTGCCTCTGTCCTCAAACTTGCAGTCCTCCTGCCTCAGCCTCCCAGGTCACTCAAATTATAGGCATGTGCCACAGTGCCCAACTGGGAATAGAAATCTTGTCCTTCATTTGGCTTATTTGGAGTCAGGATAGGGTGGTTGCAGACTAGACCTTTAGAGAAGGAAATATAATCCTAACATATTACCTGACTCTGTAGTGCTTAATATTTGTTGGCATAACTGTAAATGTTTATTGATTTTTTTTTTTTTAACCTTAAGGTCAATCAATAGATAAAGCATCAAAGACTAATATTTGCTAAACACAATAGAAAAAAACCCTGTTAGGTTCTTATCTGAAGAAACACCTAAATTTGGAGGGAAATTTTGAAATTATTAAATTTGATGCCAGGAAACATTCTTTAATAAAATATATATCTGAGAATAAAGGAGACCAAGGACCAGACAAATGGGTCCTTTATTAGAGGAGGAATAAATTGCTGTGAAGGTATTAGTTGGATCACTTGACAAAGGTAGAATAGAAGTGGTAGATTAGAGTATTATTTTAATGTTAAGTTTCCTCAATGTGAAAACTAGAGCTGTGCTTATATAAGAGATTATCTTTGCTGTTAGGAAATACACAGTGAAGTAGTAAGGGTTAAGTAAGCATGATATATGCAACTGTCTCTTAAATGATTCAGAGAAAAATAACTGTGTGCATACTCGTACACAAATGCATGCCCCAAAAGACAATATTGGGAACTATCCTATCCAAATTCTCTTTATAGTGGAGCATCTTATTTAATGAATTAAAATATATTTACCTATAGAACCACATGTTGTCATGATTGCATGTACATAGTAATAACTTTAAAGGTACTTAATTATATGCCACTAATAATGCTGAGCATATTATGTGCATTATATCTTTTAATCCTTACAACTCTTTCATGCAGCTGTTATTTTTCTCCTTGTTTTACAGATAAGGAAACTGCGACTCAAAGAAATAGCATGATTTGCCTTTAAAGTCATAGAATTAATACGGGTTGAGTACCGCTATTCCCAAAGTCATCTGATATCCTCAAATTTAAGACTCTGAAATATAAAACACTTGTGATCCTTTGGATAAGGGATATTCAACCTGTACATGGCAGAATCAGGGCCTAATATTTCATCTGCATTCAGAGCCATTGCTTTTTATCTCTGTTCTTTTCTTAAGGCCATTATGTTCACACAGTGCATCTGGTTAAATGAAAACTTATGTATGTAGGATCATGAATTTGAGGCCACAGGCAGCCTGCATAACTTAGCCAGACCCTGTCTCAAAATAAAAAGGGGGAAGGGGCATTGGAGTACAGTTCCATAGTAGAACGCTTGCTTAATATGCATAAGTCCCTGGGTTCAACTCCCCAGAACTGGGAAGCAAAACAAAACACCTTTTGGTTATTTTGAATTTCCTTTTTAAAACCTTTGTAGAAAAATATATTTTCTTAGCTGGGTGTGGTGGCACACACCTGCAGTCCTAGCACTTGGGAGGCCACTAGGTCCAAGGCCAGCCTGGGATGCATAGACCTTATCTTAAACCAAGAACAAAAAAGAAAAAAGGAAAAAATTATTTTCCTCATTAGAAATGTAAAATAAATGTTTATCCCGTTCTGAGATGCACAATCATTGTTAACCATCATTGTATCATTTCTCTGTACACATACAAAGATGCTTCCTAGTTAGTGGAGACGGTGCTTATGCACAATTTAACTTATAAAATGACAGAACACTTAAAACTTCTGCTAGGTTGGTAACTGTGATTTTTATAAAATGGAGTAGGTATGTGCAGTGTTTGGCAATAATAACCTTCTTATATCCTCCTGCCCCCAGAGTTTGTATTTTCTCTTCCGGTAAATTGATTTTTAACAATGTCATTGTTGTTAGGTGCTGTTGAGTTGAGTCCGACTCATAGCAACCCTATGTACAGCATATTGAAACACTTCCCAATTCTGTGACAGGCACATGATCTTTATTTATATTTAAGCCCATTGTTGCACACACTGTGTCAATCTATCTGATGGAGGGTTTTCCTTTTTTTCGTTGACCTGCCACTCTCCCAAACATGTCTTTCTCCAGGGATTGGTCTCTCCTGACTACATGTCCAAAATATGTAAGACACAGTCTAGCCATCCTTGCTTCCAAGGAGCATTCTGGTTGCACTTCTTCTAGGACAGATGTGTTGGTTCTTTTGGCAGTCCATGGTATGTTCAATAATTGTCTCCAGCACCATAATTCAAAAGCATCAATTCTTCTTCTGTCTCCCTTGTTCAATGTCCAGCTTTCACAACCATATGATGTGACTGAAAATGCCCATGAGGTCGGGCGCACCTTCGTCTTCAATGTGACATCTTTACTTTTCAATACTCTAAAGAGATCGTTTGCCACAGCTTTTCCTGCAGCAATGCATCTTTTGATTTCTTGACTGCTGCTTCCATGGGTATTGATTGTAGAGCCAAGTAAAGCAAAATCATGGACAACTTCAATCTTTTCTCTTATTGTGAAGTTGCATACTGACCCACTTGTAAGGATTTTTATTTTGTTGATCATTAGTCGCAATCCATACTGAAGGCTATGTTCTCTGATCTTCATCAGCAAATGTTTTAAATCCTCTTCACTTTGAGCAAGCAGAGTTGTGTCATCTGCATAACGCAGGTTGTTAATGATTCTTCCTCCAATCCCAATGCCACGTTCTTCCTCATAAAGTCCAGCTTCTTCGAATATTTGCTCAGCATATAAATTGAAGAGAGATGGTGAAAGTGTACACCCCTGCCATACACCTTTCTTGACTTTAAACCAGGCAGTGTTTTCTTGTTCTGTTTGAACAACTGCCTCCTGGTTCATGTACAGATGCCTCATGAGTACAATTAGGTACTCTGGTATTCCCATTTTTTGAAGTGTTATCTATAATTTGTTATGATCCACACAGTCAAATGACTTTGCATAGTCAATGAAACATACACAGACATCTTTCTGATGTCTAATATCCATCTGACATCAGCAGTGATATCCCTGGTTCCATGCCCTCTTCTGAATCTGGCTTGATTTTTTTTCTGGCAATTCCCTGTCTATATACTGCTGCAGTTGCTTTTGAATGTGTGTGATATTAATGATATTGTTCAATAGTTTCCACATTCAGTTAAATCCCCCTTTTTGGGAATAGGCACAAATATGGATCTCTTCCAGTAAGTTGGCCAGGCAGCTGTTTTCCGAATCTGTTGGCATAGACATGTTAGCACCTCCAGTGCTGCATCTGTTTGTTGAAACATCTCTATTGGTATTCCATCAATTCTAGGAGCCTTGAGTTTCACCAGTTCTTTCAAGGCAGCTTCCACTTCCTCTTTCAATACCATTGGTTCCTCTTTATATACAACCTCTTGCAATGGTTGGTCATCTACCAATTCTTTTTTGTATAATGACTCTGTGTATTCCTTCCAACTTCTTTTGATGTTTCCTGCATTGTTTAATATTTTTCCTGTAGAATCTTTCTAATTCCCCTCAAGCCTTGAATTTTTTCTTCACTTCCTTAAACTTGAGAAACACAAAGTGTGTTCTTCCCTTTTGCTTTTCTGTCTCCAGCTCTTTGCACATGTCATCATAATTTTGTCTTTTCAAGCTGCCTTTTGAAATCTTCTGTTTAGTTCCTTAACATCATCATGTCTTTCTTTTACTTTAGCTGCTCTACATTCTAGGGCAAGTTTCAGAGTCTCTCTCTTTTTTTTTTTTTTTTTTTTCGGTACTCAGGTTGAACCCAGGACCTCACATGTGCATGCTTTGCAAGTGCTGGACCACTGAGCTGTACCCCAGCCCATTTCTTTCACTTTTTTGAGACAGGGTCTCGCTAAGTTACACAGACTACCTCTGGTCTCAAACTTGTGATCCTCCTGTCTCTGCCTCCTGAGCCACTGGGATGACAGGCGTGTGCCACCACTCCTGGCCAGAGTCTCTTTTGACATGTAATTTGGTCTTTTTTCCCCTGTCTTTTTAGTAACCTTTTGCTTTCTTCATGAATAATATCTTTGTCGTGCCATAACTCATATGGTCTTCTATTCATTTGTGTCTAATGCATTAAACCTGTTCTTGAGATGGTCTCTGAACTCAGGTTGAATATACTCAAGGTTGAACCTTGGCTATTGTACACCTGTTTTAATTTTCTTCAGTGTCAGTTTGAACTTGTATATGAGAAGTTGATGGTCTGATTTAACAATAAGGATTGTAGAAATAGTGACCTGTACAGGGATATGGGTAAGGATAGTTGCGGCTCTTTTGATGGTATTGGAAAAAATAGGAACACCCTAAATATCTGACTAGTTGATATGATTAAGTGACAGTATATTGGGAGATAATGGAATACTGAATTGCCACCCAAAAGTTACATGCTGACATAGAACGTATTTGACATATTAATGGAAGAAAAGTTGGAGAATAATAAGTACAGTGTGATCCTCTCATTCCGTATTTTTGAGGTAGGGTATATGTGTTTTTATATATGTTAGTGATGTATCTGGACAAAAATATATATAATGGTTGTACTTATGTATAGATGAACTGAAGGGCAGCAAGGAGGAGGGAACCTCTGTTTTTTAAATTAGTTTTTGAGATAAATTCATGTACCACAGGAGTCACCCATTTAAAGTATATGGTTCAGCGGATCAGTGTATTCACAAAATTATGCAGCCATCATTAGTCAATTTTAGAACATCTTCATCACCTCAAAAAAAATTTCCAGACCCCAGCTATCGCTGCCCATTACTCTTCATCTCCACCATGCCTAACCAACCACTAGTTTTACTTTCTGTGTTTTATCCAAAACCCTACCGTATTTCTTTGTTCTGGAATTATGCCCTCTGTGGTCTTTTGTGACTGGCTCCTTTCACTTTGCATAATGTGTTCCAGGTTCATCCATGTTGAAGTGTGTATCAAATTTTCATTCTTTCCCACGACTGAATATGTCACTGTTAGGATATACCACCAGTGGAAATTTTAGTTGTTTCCCTCTTTGGTTTTGAATAATGCTCTTTTAAACATGTATGTGTAAGTTTGTATGTGGACATGTATTTTTGTTTCCTTCGTTAGTTACCTAGGCGTGGAATTGCTGGGTCAAATGGTAAGTATAGTTTTATCATTTGAGGAACTTCCAGAAAATTTTCCAAAGAGGCAGCACCATTTTATATTCCCACCAGCATTGAAAGAGGAGACTTGTTAAGTTTTTACACCTGTGTTTTTAAAATTTCTTACACACAGTATGCATTACTAGTATAACTAAAAATTGAGATGTATTAAGCTCCTTTTATCAGACTAATGGTAATGACTTTCTTCCTTTTGTGCTGATAGTGTAACTACCAGAGTGGGGCCTAAATTTTTCAAGTGAGTTGCTGCATTGACTGCTAAATATTTCCTAAGGACTAGTTATTTCTGCCCATTGTAGTTTTAAAGGGATACTTTAACAGCTGCTTAATTTAGATCAGTTGCAATTTTAGCCATAATCTTGGCTTTTTCTTAATAATTTGGAGTTCCTGTAGTAACTATCTTTTCTTACATGATTAAAGTAGCATTTCTGATTTTGAACTGTTTTTATTCCCTCCTGGATTATAAGTTCTCTAAATCCTTAACCCCCACATGTAGGCTTTTACCTTGTTCTCTTGTTAAATTCCAAAATACCTTTCAGATCCTTAAGTTTTTCTTTTGTCTGTGCTGTCTCTGTTCTAAATCAACACTGTCCTCTACCTGTAATTGTCTCTTGATTGTCTTTAATATTTCCCTCTTCTAATCCACACAGTAGCCAGAGTGATCTTAAAATCAAAATCATGCCAGTTTGCTGTTCAAAACCTGGCAACGGTATCATACTGTGCTTGGGATATAATCGTTAGCCATTATTATTTATATAATCTCTTCCTTGTACATTTCCCCACTTCTAGGTTGTGCTACTTTTGTTTCTAATTCAGTACATTTTAACTTCAATGGCTTCCTCTTTTTAATTCTTCAAATATGTCAAGGTCTTTCCTAGCTGGGGAACACATGCTGTTTCTTATACCAGAAGATTGCCTTATCTCACATAAAGGCCTTTTCTGATCGCCTTATCTAAAGCAAGCCTTTTGTACCCTCATACTCCAAGTCTCATCCTGTGTATTTCCTTCATCATATTTATTAAAATTTGGAAATATTAGTCTTTTCTGTCTGGAATATAAGCTGCATTAGTTCAGGAACCAGCAGGGTCCTTCAGCCTAACATGATGGGTTCTTGTGTACTACCTCATTTTCAGAGTTCTCATTTGGCATAGAAGTGAAAGGCATCATTTCAGGGTGAAAGTGGTTTAAATTAAGACATTTACTGGTAAAGTGGCAAGTCTTTGCCATGGAATTTCTGTGTTTATTAAAAAATTAGACTTGACTAGAAAGATAGTTTATGTGTATATGCTGTGACTGCACATCAGGGGTTCACTTTGTAATTGGAATTTGATTTCTAGCTCTGTCGCTGCAGATCAGTACGTTTCAGTTGAGACATCTAACTCTGATACCTGAGTTTTTCTGGGAAAAAGTCTTAAAAGACACTAAATGCATGTTGGTATGTTTATTGTATGAATTCTGGTTTATGATGACTAAAACTTTGAATTTTTAAAATTCTCTTAATATCTTTTTAATCTTTTTAATTGACACATAGTAATTGTATATATTTATGTAAGTAGTAGTTGTGACATTTCAGTATATGTACACAGTATGTAATGATCAGGTAACTTATCACTTTGGGAACATTCAAAATCCTCTACTAGCAATTGTTATGAACCATAGTTACCCTATTGTGCTATAAAGAACATTAGAACTCCTATCCACCTATACTCTTATAACTATTAACTACCCTTTCCATTTCCCAACCCCCTACATCCTTCCTAGGCCCTGGTAACCACTGTTCTATTCCCTACTTCTCTGAGATCAACTTTTTAGCATGTAAATAAGAACATACTGTATTTCTTGTTTCTGTTCCTGACTTATTTCACTTAACATAATGCTCTCCAGCTCCATTCATGTTGCTGCAAATGACAGAATTTCCTTTTATAGCTAAATGATATTCCATTGTACATATAAAACCATATTTTCTTCATTCATCAATGGACACCTGAATTGATTCCGTATCTTGGCTATTGTGAATAGTAATGCAGTAAACGTAAAGTGCAGATGTGTCTTCAATGTACCAATTTGAGATCCTTTGGATATATAGCATATAGTAGAATTGCTGGATTATGTTTAACTGGATGGTTTTGAGATAAAATAATGGGTAGAAAAACCTTTAATATGAGAATTTCAGATACATAAAACCAGAGAATATAGTTGAATAAATCACTACAGATCTTCAAAAGTCATTAACTCATGGGCCATCTTGCTTCATAGGTACTCCTTATCCCACCTGATTCTTGGTATATCACTTTGTATGTATTTCAGTGGTATGTTTAAAAGATACTCTTGTTAAAAAACAAACAAACAAAAAAACCCCACAACTATACATAGTCCATAGCCAAGAGTCACTTTGTCAATGTATAGAGAAAATTGATAATTTCCGTAATGTCATCAAGTATTTATTATTTCATCAGATTTCTTTACATGTCTCAATTTGTCTTTATACTTTGGTTGAATTAGGATCCAAATTCCACATTGCAGTTGGTTGAAATGGTCACTTAAGTCTCTTTTAATCTTTAACTTTATCTCCCAACTTTCATATTGAAGTTTATTTAAAAATTTTGAATTATTTTTCCTTAGCTTTTAATAGACTAGATCATTATGTGCATCTTGTATTTCATTAGCAGTTGTAAAATAGTGATGGCTAATCTTGTCTTTCATGCGTTAGGTAGAATACTCCTAAAACTACTTGACTCTACACAGGTTCAGTTTGTATATGAAAGGCAAGATACTATTTTAAACAAATTTTCAAAAACGAGAGGTTGGTTCCCTAGTATCTGGAGGTGGAGGTGGAGGTGGTGGTGGTGGTGGTGGTGGTGGTGTGTATATGTGTGAGAGAAAGAGGGAGAGGATAGGTAACTCGGGGAGGGAGAGAAAGACCTTTATTAGGAACTCGAACATGTTAACAATTTATTATGCTTAACTATTTTTACTCAGATTATTCCATTTTTGGCCGTTGAAGCTCTTCAAGTTGGCTCTGAGTCCTAAAATTGGCTATTTTTCTCAGAGCCCTGGTTTTTTTTTTTTTTTTTTTTTTTAAAGTGGCAGTCTTTAGAGACCGTAGTCTGTGTGCTTAGAATGCTCATTGCTGGAATGTTGATCTCATAATGTTTTTGCAATAAGATTACTTCTAATATTTCACAGGCTTGCAGCCATAGCCCTGTGGCATCTGATCCCATCAGATCTCAGAAGCTAAGAAGGGTCGGGCCTGGTTAGTACTTGCATGGGAGACCACCTGGGAACACCAGGTGCTATAGGCTTGGGAGAAGGACCCAGCAACCCATTCCCAAAAAACAATCAGCCATTGAATACCCTGTGAATAGCAGAGAAACACTGACAATAGTATTCCGTCTGTTGTACATAGGGGTTGTTATCAGGAGGACACGGACTCGACGACACCTAACAACATTTCACACGGAGTTTACATTCATACTCTTTCTGCAGTTTTTTATTGAGTCATAGTTTACATCACATAAAATCTACTTTTAATGTATACAATTTAGTGGTTTGTAGTGTATCCATTATGTTGTGCAAACATCACCGTTATGTAATTTCAGAAAATTTCCATCACCACATAAGCACACCCTGTACCTACTAGTGGTCACTCCCTATTCCTCCCTCAACCCAAATCTTGACAGCCACTAATTTATTTTCTGTCCCTCTGGATTTACCTATTCTGTACATTCCATATAAATGGAGTCACATTTTCTGTAGTGTTTTTGTGCTCTAGGTTAATTCACTTAGCATAATGTTTTCATCCATGCACATCCTGGATCAGTATTTCCTTCCTTTTTGTGGTTGAATAATATTCCATTGTATGTGTGTTGCTTATGCATTGACCAGTTAATGCATATCTAGGTTGTTTCCACTTTTTGGCTGTTAAAAAAATGTTGCCATGAATATTTGTCTACAAGTTTTTAATTTAACAAATTTTAATTTTTTTTTTCTTTTGAGATAGGTTCTTGGTATATTGGTTTCAAACTCCTGTACTTAAGCAATCCTCCTTCCTCAGCCTTCCAAGTAGCTGGGACTACAAATACCACTGAGCCTAGCTTCTCATGTCTTAGTTTTTGTGTGGACATGTTTCCAGTTCTTTTGGGTATATTCCCAGGAGTGAAATTGATGGGACATGTAACTGTGTGGCTTTTTAGGAACTGCCAAACTGTTTTCACAGAGGTTGTATTATTTTACCTTCTCATCAGCAGTGTAGGAGGGTTTCAGGTTCTTCATATTTTACCTACATTTTTAACATCAGTGTCCTTGTTTTTGGAATTACAGTTGACATTTTTAACAGTTTTGAAAAAAAAAAACCACACACATCAAGTTTACCTGTTTACAACATTGTTTAAGGTGACAATTTGAGTTGCAGGTGTAGCTCAGGTAGAATGCTTATCTATCATGTGCCAGGCCCTGGTTTTGATTCACGGCACTGCAAAACAACAAAAATGGTACAGTAGTTTGAATGTGTATATGATGCTGTCATTAGAAATCTCATCCTAAAGCACAAATACTTCTGTATAATAGTAGGCCAGTTTTTAAAAAGAAATTTATCCAGTAGGTGTTTTTTTTTTTTTAATTGCTTTGCAATAACTAACTTCTTATGTTAATACCCCCAGGAATAATTTCTTTGCCTTTGCTCCCCCGCTTTATTTTTCCGAGGTGCTGGGTGGCTGAACCTATAGCCACACATCTGCTTTGCAAGTGCTCTACCACTGAGCTGTATCCCCAACCCATTTTTCGTGTGTGTGTGTGTGTGTGTGTGTGTGTGTGTGTGTGTGTGTGTGTGTGTGTTTTAATTCTGAGATAGGGTCTCACTAAATTATACAGACTAACTTGGGATCCTCCTGCTTCACTCTCCCGATTCACTGGGGTTACAGGCATGATCCACTGTCCCTGGCCCCTATTTATTTATTTATTTATTTATTTACTTACTTACTTACTTACTTATTTGTGGTACTGAGGATTGAACCCAGGGCCTTGAGCTTGCATGCTTTGCAAGTGCTGGACCACTGAGCTGCACCCTCAGCCAGTTTTTTTGTTTGTTTAACTTTTTTGAGACAGAGTCTTGCTAAATTATGCAGACTGCCTCTGGTCTCGAGTTTGCAATCCTCCTGCCTCCGCCTCCCAAGTCTCTGGGATTACAGGCATGCGCCACGCAAGGCATGCGCCACGCTCCTGGCTCAGCCCCTCTTCTTTTTAATGAATTCTAGTAAGTACGGCTTAGCACATCCCCACCTTCCTGTCCAAAATAGCACTTCTGTTATTTATTTATTTATTTATTTATTTATTTTATTTTTGCAGTACTGGGGGTTGAACCCAGGGCCTTGCACTTGCATGCTTTGCAAGTGCTGGACCACTGAGCGACCACCTCCAGCCCATTTTTTTACTTTTTGAAACAGGGTCTCACTGAGTTACACAGACTGCCTCTGGTCTTGAACTTGCGATCCTCACACTTCAGCCTCCCGAGCCACCTGGCATGGGCCCACAGGCATGGGCCACCGCTCCCCACTCTGTTACTTTTTATCTCCAAACCTTCCTTTGTTTTCTTTGCAATACTTAACCAACTACCTGACCCAACATACTTGTTTGTTTTGGAGAAAGACAGGCAATAAAATTTAGCTTCATGACTTTTTATTCATAACTATCTCCCAGAGTCTAGATAATGCCTGGAATATAGTAGGTATTGAATAAATATTTATTGAAGTGAATGGGTAAATAACATTTTTATACCAATTTAATTTCTTGAGCTTGGTCAAATCACTGAACCATGTGGTTCTTTTTTTTCCCCTCTCTTTTCTTTTTGAGACAAAGTCTTGCTATATAGCCCACATTGGCCTCTAACTTGAGATAGTCTTGCCTTTCCTGGCTCACCATGTGGTTCTTTCTCATTCTTCTAGCCTCTCAACAATGGAGTATGCCCAGCTCTTGACCTTAGTCATCTTAGCTACTCCTGAGTTGTGACTTTAATGCCATCCATGCACTGATTTCTCTCACATTTATGTTAGTATCTCTGAACTCCTCTTCCTCCTTCCCCCCTCCCCCCTCCTTTTTTTTTTTTTTTTTTTTTTTTTTTTTTTTTTTTTTGTGGCACTAGGAGGGTTGAACCCAGGGCCTTGTGCTTGCATGCTCTGCAAGTGCAGGACCACTGAGCTGCATCCTCAGCCCATTTTTTTTTTTTTTACTTTTCTAAGACAGGGTCTCGCTAAGTTATGCAGACTGCCTCTGGTCTCAGACTTGCAATCCTCCTGCCTCTGCCTCCCGGGCCTCTGGGATTACAGGCGTGTGCCACCACGCTTGGCTGATCTCCATCTTCTTGATTTCCAGGCTGTTTTATCTAACACTTGGCGTCTTCAGTTGGATATATAATAGACATCTCAAACATAATGTATCTAAAACAGAACTTTTGATTCCCTAGTGTTCCCTCTCCCCATCTTTCATGGGGTAAGGAATCCATTTCTCTTATTGATGTCTCTCATTGGTAAGTGAGAAACCCTTCCAGTTGCTGAGGTAAAAAGCTTGAGTTATCTTTCTCTCATATTTAATTCATCAGTTTAAATCCTGTGGATGGTACTTTCAAAGTATATCCAGAATCTAGCAACAGCCCATCATTTCTATCACTATTACTACCTTGTAAACACTACATGGTGTCTCTTGCCTAGATTATTGCAATAGCCTGGCCCCACTGGTCTCTACTTATTCTTTTGCTCCTTACGCCCAACAATCTAGACTGTTCTCCAACCAACCAGAGTGATCTTTTGATATAAGTCATCTGATGGTACTCTGCTTACAACCTCCCAAGGGCTCCACATGATCTGTGCCCTGTCACTTCTTTATGTTCTTTGTTCCTTTACTTAACACTGCTTTTACAGAGCTTATATTGAATGTCAAAATCCAGGCTTCCTAAAATGTCCTGTTAATAGAACTTTAGCAAACTAGAAATACTGAGTTTGTATGAGACTAATCTATTCAAAGGGCTGGGATTTAGCTCAGTTGGTAGAGCGCTGCGCTGCAGTCTCTGAGGTCCCAAGTTCAATTCCCAGCACCTCAAAAATGGGAGAAGGGCTTGGTAATCCACTCCCAAGGCAATCCCAAAACAGCCATTGAAAACCCTATGAAGGTCGCTGTGAGTCGGATACCGACTCAACAGCACCTAACCACCACCACCACCACCACCACCTATTCAAAGAAAAGAGCACCTTATTAAAGATGGTAGTACTTGTAATATTACGTTTGTCTTTGCATTTCTAGGTGGGTATTCTTCCCTCTCCTTTTTGTGGTTCGTATAAAAACAAATAAAGGTATTAGAACCGTTTATAAATTTTCAGGTCAGCATAGAACATCAGGGTAATAAGACAATTGGTTTGTATTTTGCTAATTCAGTTTGATTCCCACAGATAGGGAGATCCTTTTAAAGTGAGAGCCACAGAAACAGCTGAAAAATTACAAGAATATTTCTGCATTTGCAGGTTGATTATAACTATTATTGCTTTATTTTCATCTGAGGTTTGTATCATCTTTTATATTACTATCAACATTTATAATTTTTTTTAAATTAGCAAATACTGAGCTAGTTATGACCAGGAGTAATTCACAAAAGCATTCTCAAGGTTAGAATTGACTAATGAGAATTGGCAGGGTGAGATTCAACTTTCTTTTGGCTGACTCTGATCAGGTTTTTAGGTCCATGTAGATGCAGTCCCTTTAATAAGGATATGGCCAATTAGGGGAAAAACTATTGCCAATGTTGCCTCTTTTTTTCCCCCCTCCCTCCTTTTCCTCTTCATTAAATAAAAGATCCCAGCAGCATAAGAGAAAGAAGAACCTTGTCAGACTCTGAAGAAGGGACGGGGATCTCTCCTCCTAATCTGGGCCTCCTGTCATGGTAAGTACATGGAAATAATAAAATTGGAGTTTAACTCTTATCTTGACAATTAAGTGAACACTAAAAAATCCATAGTTACCCAATTTTGTTTTTATAAGAAATCAGTTTTCTTTTTCCTAGAACTGCCTTGTCTCCCTTGTTTGTTATTTACTTAGTATTTGTCTCACTGGTAAGGATAGAATACTAGTCCAGTGTGTAAATCACCTTCATCTCTGTTAACGTGAATCCTGTGGTCTAGATACTTTGTCACATTTTAAGTCATCTAGTAAATGGAGTCAAATTGAAACATAGAGGTTTTTTGTTTTCTGGAAAGCTGGGCTAGAGGTGTAACTCAGTGGTAGAAGGCCATGGGTTCACTTTCCAGCATCAAAATGAAAGAAATAAACAACAAAAAAGGAATTTCTAGGAAGCTGGATGTAGTGAACATGATTTTTTATATTTGTAAGTTTGTTTGGTATGTGTAAGACAATTGTGAGATGATTACTTGCATATTCTTACTGATAAAATTATGTAACATTTATTTTGAAATGTATATTAAAATGTATATATATTATGGAATTGGTCAAATTGAGCTAATTAACATGCATTTCCTCACCTAGCATACATTCTGTATGAATTCACCTTTCTGGATGAAACAATTCCTTATCTTTCCTATTATGCCTCTTTAAGGGAGTCTTTTGATCTGATAGTAGATACGGCAGCTCTATATACCCCTACCTGTATCTTTGATTCACAAGTGTGTGTAACAGACATTTCAGTGTTGCATGGGCCATTTAGGGCCCAGTGTAGGCAGAAAAGGTAGAGCACCAAGCCAGCCATATTTTCATCAGTCCTGAGGGCATGTGAACAGTGCTCCAAGGCTTAAAACAAAAATTATTCTCTGTAATAGTGTTCTGTTTCTACCTTGTGATAGTTCCTAGATCCAAACTGTTTTATACTGGTTTACAAAGAATGAATTGAAAAGACCATGTTAATTTCAAGCTTCATTAGGGACATGTGGAAAATGCTTTTCAAAATTAAAAACAGTAAAATAAAACAAACTAGTGCAGAAAT
Source organism: Pedetes capensis (assembly GCA_007922755.1). Lineage (NCBI taxonomy): Eukaryota > Metazoa > Chordata > Mammalia > Rodentia > Pedetidae > Pedetes > Pedetes capensis. The sequence goes on along the minus strand of VMDO01013054.1, from coordinate 14,722 downwards.
GTCATATTGAAAAGAAGAGAAAGATAACTTGCTGCCTTCCTAAAGGGGTGCCCATGTTTTCTTAATTTGTGGGCAGGACAACTTTCTCATCCTGTACCCAAACAGTCATGAACTCTTACTATTATTTCTCTAGCCTACATTTTATTGACTTTTTTTCCCCCACAGTTTTTAATGAATTGAAAATGTGCTTGCCTGGCTTTTACATGGTATGCATGCCAGTGCTAATGAATAGCAAATGATAGGCTTATGAAAGCAGCTCTGTTCTGAACTGAGGGTTTGTCCTTCATTGTATGCCACACAGCCAGCAACAGCATGGTCCTCTTTTTGGTGCTGCTGAGGTCTTTGTGGTGCCTAGCAGACATTCTCTGTGGTTCCTGCTCCTGTGCTGGAGACATACTCTGGGGATGATTCTGTGTGCAACAGTTAGGGAGCAGTGTAGTCATGTGTCTTTTTTTTATTTTTTTCTCATAAAGTGGCATTATAGCAAATTTTTAAAAATTCTCATTTAGAATTCTACCACCAAAGCTCAAGGTTGAGTATATTACTTTCTGACTAGTCCAAATCATATATATGTGCTTTAAGTAGTTAGAATGATAACATAATTAAGCTTCCACTTTTTGCTTATTTCACTAAATGAATTAAACATTTCTCACACTGACTCATTGTATTCCTGATGATCATTTTATTAGCTATGTAATAAGTTGTTGAGTCATTTATTCACTTAACTATAATACCATATATATTATCATTTAGATTAAATGTCCTTAACCCTTTTTGTGTAGGAAATTCAGGAGCACTAAGCATTCAGTTCTGCATTTATTTAAGTTTTTGCATTGCTGGAGGTTGAACTGAGAGCTACATGCTTGCTAGGCAAGTGTTTTACCACTGAGCTGCTCCCATCTCCGCAACTTCTTTGTTTTTCTGATTTTGAGACAGGGTCTTCCTAAGTTGCGTAGGCTACCTCTGGCCACAAACTTGTAATCCTTTTGTCTCTGCCTCCCTAGTAGCTGAGATTATAGGCATGCAACACAGCCTCTGTGTGAACACTATATTTGTAATATATATGTGTATACTAGTTTGAGAGTAACACCCTCTCCTGTCTCTTCTACTCATTGTTTTTTGTTGTTGTTGTTAGGTGCCATCAAGTCAGTGTCCAACTTGTAGCAACACTGTACAACAGATGAAACACTATCAGTGCTTCTCTGCTATTCATAGTTTTCAGTGGCTGATTGTTTTTTGGGAGTGGGCTGCCAGGTCCTTCTTCCAAACCTGCAGCACTTCTTGTTCCTAGGCAGACTCCCATTCAAGTACTAACCAAGGCCGACCCTGCTTAGCTTCTGAGATCTGACAGAATTGGATGCCATAGTGGTCCAGCTGCAGGCTACTCTTAAAGGATCTTAAATCAAATTTAAGTCTTCAGAAGTTAAGCATTATGAAACTATGATTTCATGCTTTATTATGGAAAACCTCAATCCTGTGCAAGGAAAGAAAAGTAAAGTGAACTCTCATATACATATCATTCAGCTGCAGTAAATATCAGTTCATGGCTACTCTTGTTCCATCTGATCCCTACTCTCCTTTGGATTATTTTGACACAAATTATAAGAGTTAAATCAAAAGCTAGGCGAGGTGGTGCACACCTTGTAATCCCAGCTGCTCGGGAGGTGGATGCAGGAGGATCGCAAGTTTGAGACCAGAGGCAGTCTGCATAACTTAGCAAGACCCTGTCTCAAAAAGTAAAAAAAATGGGCTGAGGGTGCTGCTCAGTGGTCCAGCACTTGCAGAACATGCAAGCTTGAGGCCCTGGGTTCAGCCCCCAGTACTGGGGGGAAAAAAAGAGTTAAATCAAGAGAAATGTATTTTTGATGGTCTTCAATACCAATCTTAAGAATAGTGAATAGAATTGACAATAAGACTGTAAATACAACTTTCCATTTGTGAACATGAACACTAGATAGAAATTTAGCAGGACTAATTGACTTGCCAGCAGTTTCTTCTCCCCATGTACCTTAAATATTTATCTCTAATGTTGACTTGCTGTCTGAGGTACGTACTTAACTACCTTGCCTGCATAGTTTAGCCAGCAGCAGAAAGTAGCCTGAAACTGTGGTTGACTTGATCTCTTCTCAGAATTTTGTAGGTGATGCCACTGACCTTATGGAGCTGACTGGACACAGAGTGCCAGATTTCACAGTACTTGGTATTCCTCAGTAATACCAGGAAATTCCCAAAGTAGGAGTTTTCTAGTACAAATAAGTTACTTCTTATAACCTAGGAGGAATTTGCCCCCAGGCTTCTTGTCAGACAACAACTTTGTAATTTGTTCTGTCTCTTCCCAGTTCACCACCCAATTATGTCACTTGGCTTCTTTATTTTTACCTGTGAGACTCAGAAACCATAACAAATTTAGGGAGTTAATTCAGCTGCCAAATTCAGCTGTTTAGCCAAGTGTTTTTTTGAATCAGTCTTCTGCATAGACAGTGCATAGTTGGACATAATGCTGATTAAATCCTTGGGGATTAAATGCATTTTTGTGCACAAGCAGGAAGTTTTTTCCCGAAGTGTGACAGGTAATATGAGCTGAGACAGTATCTTTTAAGAAGAGCATTGATTTAACTGTGAAAAATAAGTAATTCATGCTCTTGTCTTGCTGGCCTAATTTTTAGTTCTCTTATGCTGAAAACCATTCCATTTTCAGTTTTCAGTATTTACTTTTGATCCATACATTGCTCTGGATTAGCACGCAAATGAGTATGCCAGCAAGAATGAATCGGAAAATGGCTTCTCTCTCTACTTCTTTTTAAAAGCCTACTACATTGCTTCAATCCTGAGCTGTTTTAAAGTCAGCAGAAAAGTGGGTTAGGGAATCACTTAAATAATGAGTGCCTCTAAAATTATCGTAAAGATAGTAACTTTTAGGCCTTACACATTTAGGTAAGTTTAAAAGCTGGTTAGTATCCTGAGAAGGTATATTTAAAGTATACTTTCATGTAGCCCAGACTGGCCTCAAACTTGTGATCCTTCTGGGTGCTGAGATTACAGATGTGTACCACACCCTGCTACCCCCCACTTCTGTGTTTTATGTTAATTCCTACCTATTGGTTCATGAGAAAAAAATTTACTAAATTCAAGATTCCTCCTATCTTTTCTTTTTAGTTCTCTTTAAGTGTAAAAGCTCCGTGCTCTTTGAGTCAAGAGCTGCCTTTTAAGAATGAAAATAGGATTTTTAGGGGGAAAAAAACTAGCATTTATTTTTTACTTTACTTTCATTTTATTTATTTTTATGGTACTTGGGAGTTGAACCCAGGGCCTTGAACATACCTTGCAAATGCTCTACCAGTGGGATACACCCCAAGTCCCCCCCCCCTTTTTTTAATTAAAAAATTTTTTTTTATTTTGAGACAGGATCTTGCTAAACTGCACAGGCTGCCTCTCATCTAGAACTTGTGATCCTCCTGCCTCAGCATCCCAAACTACTGGGATTAAAGGCATGTGCCACTGCACCTGGCAAAAGCCGACATCCATGATAATAGAAAAATGAGTTCCTTTAAAAAAACGACTGCTCCTTATTCCCTTACCCATTCATTGACCTCAGGAAATAGGGGGATGGGGATAAAATGGTACAGATTGACACAGTTTTTCCTCTAAGAAGTTTTTTTAGTATTTAGAGGAGTCGAACTATTTATAGACCTTTGTGTACCCTAGGTAATTACACTTCCAGAGACCACCTCCCAAGCTATATCATATTAACTTTACTAAAATATACCAACTTTAAGCATTTTTTGGCCACATGGAAAGCTGAAAGGGTTTTCATAAGTTTGCTTTTTAAATTATGATTCTCAGCTATAATTTCTTTCTTTCCTTCCCTTCAGTACTGGGGATTGAAACCAACCCTTTGAACATGCTAGGCAAGTACTTCACCACTGAGCTGGACCCCAGCCCACCCCCTTTTTTAAAATAAATTTTGAGAAAAGGTCTTGTTAAGTGCACAGACTGCCTCTGGCCTTGAACTTGCTATCTTCCTGTCTTAGCTGCCCAACTAGCTGGATTTACAGGCGTGCACCATGGTGCGGGGCTCTCAACTATAATTGCTTTCTTTTCTCTTCCCTCCCTCCCTTCCTTTCCTCGTTTCTCTTTCCTTTTCTCTTTTCCCCTTCCCTGGGGGAGTTGAACCCAGGACCTCACACATGCTAGACTAAAGTGCTTCACCACTGAGCCACACCCTCAGCTATGATTTCTTAACAATCATGGTAAATACTTAGCAATCCTGCAGAAGTGTTAAAGTTTTAATTTTATAACTTGAAACCATGTTTCTAAATTTTAAATATTAAACTTTTGAAAAGGTGCTTAAAATGCTTGTGCTACAAGATAAAATGGCCTTGTGGAAGGGTGAGCCTGGGTTCAGCTAGTAGCAAAGATACTGGAGTGGTGGTGGGTGAGGTGGTTGTTACAGGAAAAATCCATCTGAATTTAAGTTACAGATTAGCAATAGAATGATAGGTTTTAGGGAAATTCTCATTTTTCAAATCATACAGCTGTAGTTGGTATTTAGTTTAGAGAAGCAGTTCTGAAATCATTTGATCTCAGAATCTCTTTACATTCTTAAATTATTTAGGATCCCCCAAGGAGAGTTGTTTATATGGCTATGTTTACATGTGTTTACTGTATTAGCAATTAAAACTGAGAAGTCTTTAAGGTGTTCACAAGTCATTTAATAAACCAATTACATGGTAACATAAATATTTTTGAAAATGATTTTTTTCCTTATCCAAAAATGATTAGTATGAGGCCGGACAGGGTGGCGCACGCCTGTAGTCCCAGCGACATGAGATACCGAGACAGGAAGATAACGAATTTGAAACCAGAGGCAGCGTGCATAACTTAGTGAGACCCTGACTCAAAATAAATGAAAAAGGAGCTAGGGGTGCAGCTCTGTGGTAGAGCACTTGCAAAGTATATTTGAGACCCTGGGTTCATCCCCTCAGTACTGCTGGAGACGTCTATTGAATATACCATGGACTGCCAAAAGAACCAAGAGATCTGTCCTAGAAGTGCAACCAGAGTGCTCCTTGGAAGCAAGAATGGCCAGAGTGCATCTTACCTATTTCAGACATGTAGTCAGGAGAGATCAATCCCTGGAGAAGGACATCATGTTTGGGAGAGTGTCAGGTCAACGCAAAAGAGGAAAACCCTCCACCAGATGGATTGACACAGTGTCCGCAACAATGGACTTAAACATAAATAAGATCGTTTGCTTGGCACAGAATTGGCGAGTGTTTCGATCTGCTGTACATAGGGTAGCTATGAGTCGGATGCGACGGCACCTAACAACAACAACAATATAAAGAATGGAATTTTACATTTTTCAGATCTCTTTAATACTTTGCTAAATAGATGACTACTAGATTCTCTTCAATTATTACGATATGTTGTTTCAAATATGAACACAATTTAGCCTGTAGGTAGAAGCCAGCAGCCATACCACCCTGCTGTCCAATCTTGTCAGATCTCAAACTAAGCAGGGTCAGGTCTGGTTAGTACTTGGATGGGAGACCACCTGGGAATACCAGGTGCTGTATGCTTAGGAGAAGGACCCAACAGTCCACTCCCAAAACAGCCAACCATGGAAAAACCCTGTGAATAGCAGAGAAGCACAGACAATGGTGCTTGGCATGGCACAGTGTTGGGTAGTGTTTCATTCTGTTGTACATAGTGTCACTATGAGTCAGACCCTAACAACAGGTAGTTATAAAAGGCAAGAATATTTTAGTAGTTTTTCCCGGTAATTATGTATATTTTTCTTTAATATTACACTGAAACTTGATAAGTGGCAATTCCTTAAAGATTAGTTGCAATGTAGAATCTGGATGGGTATCTGTTTTCAGTTTGTGTTCTGTTAAATTAAAAACATTGATTTGCCCTTGAGACTTCTGTGTGTGCATGCACACGTGCACATGTAAGTGTGCTGGGAATTGAACATGCTAAACAAGCACTCCACCACTGAATTTATGTCCTCAGCTCCTCTCTTGCACTTTGAATGGATCTTTTATTCATGTTTGGTTTATAAACATCATACAATCGTTATTAAGAAGATAATAGGTTCATTAAATAATGCAGATCTTCCAAATGTTGATCTATAAATTTTTTTCTAAAATTGTATTTGATAAATCATATTATCACTGATTTTATATTTAAAAATTCTATGTATTGGGCAGCTATCAAATTCATGGTGGCAGATGAAAGATTTTCCAAAACTTGTCATTTGGAGGATCTGTCAGATGCCCAAGTCTGAATTTCTGTAGTTTGTTCATCAGCTGTTCTTTTGATTAAAATAGAGCTTAATGAAAACAATAGCTAGTTCAGTGTGTAATTGAAACAGTTGCACAAGTGCTTTACCTTGAGATAGCTATAATAGGTCAGTATAATTATAATTCAGTATAATTTTTTTCCTGCTTTATCAAAATCATTCTTAGTGAAATGGGTGCCTCTGCCTTGATTGTGCTAAGGTGCTAGCAGTTTTACCTTTTGATTCTTTTTGCACTATTGGAACAAATATCGGTACAATAGAAAAACAGCAAGTAATGTCTTAATATTTTTGTGATGGTAGTTGTGACCTCACAGAGCCCCTGTGAAGGTCTCAGAATCTGAGTATTTCTCTTGGAGAACCACACTGATGGAGTACTACCATTTATGATTATAGTTGCTGTTACGTAAGGCTTTAAGTGCTGCTATAGATAGAATTTTTTTTTTTTTAATTTTCTTTTCCTTCCTTTGAGGAGATCTTCAGAACTGTTTGTACAGGTGCTATTTATTACAATTCAAATGTTCAATAGCTGGTGTTTATAATTCTTTGTGCTGTCAGTTGAACATAATGGGGCTTTTGCTCCTTTAAAAATTGCTGTGTAGTGCATGTCTAGCATATATGAGGCCTGGGTTCAATCCCAAACACTGTGTATATGTAAACAGATTCCATCATAATTTACTGTCACGCTTTCTAGTAGATTGTCTCTCAGGTCTCCCTCCTCTGTAGAATTCAAAATGCAAAATGTTACTTTTTTATACAAATTACAGTTAGTTCCATTCAAGTGCCACTTAGATGAGAATGTTTTACTTCGTTTTTTGAAATTGTCTTAACAGGAATAGATCCATTGTAGTATAGAGCAGAACAAACTGCAGATAGTGATTCACATGTTTTCAATTTGGGAAATTTAATTTCTTAATCTTAAACCTTTTTGAAGTTTTCTCTTATGGAAATTTCACACATAATCAAAGGAAACACAATGTATAGTCAGCTCTCACTCAATTCACCTAGTTTCACCAATTATCAGTTCATAGACAAACCTATTTCATTTATTCCCCGCTCAGTTTATTCCTTATACTCCCCTATTATGTTGAAGCAAATTCCAAACATCAAATTTTATTCATAAATAATTCAGTATGCATTTCTCAAAAATAAAAATTTAAAATTGTAACTTAAAGAACAACACTGTCTTGCTTTCTCTTCAAAGTTATATACTAGCCACCAGTTTGATGCCTAAGAAATGATGTGATATCTGACATTTTTTGCACCAATGTGTTCTTAGACTGGAGGCACCTATGTTAGTCATCTTTCTGTTCTTCTGACAAATACTTGAGATAAATTAACTTAAAGGAGGAAAGGTTTATTTTAGTTCATAGTTTTAGAGGGTTTTTAACCCATGGTCGATTGGCCTATGGCAGTGGGGCCTGTGGGAAGCAGTATATAATGATGGGAGGACATGGTGGAGAAAGCCCATTCACCATGTAGTGGCTAGGAGAGAGAGAAGTTGGGTCCCAATTTCCCTTCTAGGGCACCTCTCCACTGACCCAACTTCCTTTCACTAGGCCCCATCCCTTAAAGGTTCTACCACATCCCAATAGTGTTACAGGCTGGTGATCAATCCTTTAACACAGGGGCCTTTCAGGGACCCTTATACAAATTATAAGATGCATAGAATGCTTTTTGAAATATTTTTCCTTTATCATTTTTGCTTATTCTGAGGTTCTTTGGACTCTTTTTGTGATTATGTAGTAGACATGGCAGAAAAACTGAATATGAATGACTAGAAATTTTGAAAATATTTGAAGACTTGGTTTTTCCAGGATGAAGAGACTCGGCATAGCCTTGAGTGCATCCAGGCCAATCAGATCTTTCCCAGGAAGCAGCTGATTCGGGAGGATGAGAATCTTCAGGTAATTACGAGTCACTTTTGATTATGTAATGTGTGTTTGGGAGAAGGATGTGGCAATCCACTCCTGAAACAATCCCAAACAATCAGTTATTAAACACTCTGTGAGTGTTGCTATGAGTCGCACCCAACTTTAGGGCACCCAGCAACAACGACAATGTATATTTAGCATTATAGTGATGATGTAGGAGAGCAAAGGATTGAAGTAATGCATTTTTATATTTTTTTCTAAACCATACATAATAATGCTGGGAAACAGCTCTCATTCTCCCCCCCCCCCCACCACCACCCTCAGTAATGGAGGATTGAACCCAGGGCCTCATGCATACTTTGCAAGTGCTCTGCCACTGAGCTGCACCCTCAGCTTTTTATTTATTTATTTTTTTACTTTTTAAATTGAGACAATCTTGCTAAATAACACAGGCTACCTCTAGCCTCAAACCTGCGAACCTCCTGCCTCTGCCTCCTGAGTCACTAGGATTACAGGTATGCGCCACCACACTTGGGTAGCAGCTCTCATTTTATACCCTTTAGATAATCATCTTGTCATTCCTTTAGTAGTCCATGATTTAAATAAGTTTATTTGAATTAAGTAGGTATAAACCCATCCTCTTCAGTTTCCTTCCTTATATACTGTGCTTTTAACTTGAATGAGAGAGGATTTTCTGTCCTTTGATAGGTTTGACCTTTCATTCACCTGACCTGCATTTGAAGACTTGGTTTTACTGCTTCAGAACTCTGAAGAGTTTCTTCTTCCCTTTTCAAGGTTCCTTTCCTTGAACTTCATGGAGAGAGCACAGAGTATGTGGGCCGTGCTGAGGATGCTATCATTGCCCTTTCTAATTACAGACTTCACATCAAGTTCAAGGAGTCTCTTGTTAATGTAAGTGACTAACTGTTCTCCCTGTAAGGCAGCAGAAAAAGGAAGTTGAAAAATCTGGTAATGTTCTCCAAGAGACAAGACAGCTTTGGATGGGTGAAAGCATTGTGTGCTTTGTTTTTCTGTCAATTAATTTTCCAGTCAAGGGATATTATGCTAGTAAGATACTCTAATGCTTTATTTAAAATGATGTACCTAGTTGTCATTTGAGAAGTCTTTTGTTTAGTTAAGCCTGAATGATTTGCACTAGGTAATGCTGTACTGCTAAGCTTTATAAAGGTACAAAGATTGAATAGGCCTTTTTCCACCTCTCAGTCTTTAGTAGTTTACCACCTGCTTCAGCTGAGATTATTTCCTGGGCCTTAATGCCAAATGATGAGATTGTTCTTTGAGTTCACTTTAGACTCTCATTATAGGATAAAGTTACTCTAATGGCTCCTAAGTGGTATAAGTATAGATGTTAAGTACAGTGTTTATTTGCATAATAGACTATATATTACCAAAGAAAAGGGAAGGCTCTCAATTCTCAAGAGTGCATTTATCCTTTTTTAGTTAGGAAGGTCCTCTCAGTGAACTGGTTGTTCCAGTGCACTGCTGTCATTAGTACTCTTAAATAAATCCCACAAAGGTATAAAAGTTCACATATGTCCATGAGTTGAATGCCTTCTTCGTTCTTTACTTGCTAATGTTGTGGCTTTCTGCCCTTGAGTGCTTGCACAGAGAAGTGTATTATGACACGTAAGAGCTCAGGACTACACCTCCACTCAGATTATGTGTTTTGGGGTTCACTTTGAGATTCTTTGTAATCTGTCACTTTCATTTTACTCATCAGTCCAGAAGTTACCTAACTCAAGTCACATACTTCCATTTGTGACTAGGGTAAGTGGCTGCTATGTTGTTAGTTGTTGTTAGGTGTTGTCCAATCGGTGTCCGACTCATAGTGACCCTGTGTACAATAGGAGAAACACTATTGTTAGTGCTTATCTGCTGTTCATAAGGTTTTCAATGGCTGATTGTTTTTTGGGAGTGGGTTGCTGGGTCCTTCTCCCAAACCTACAGTATTTGATATTCCCAGGCAGTCTCCCATCCAAGGACTAGCCAGGCCCAACCCTGCTTTGCTTTCGAGATCTGACACCACAGTGGTATGGCTGCAGGCTATTTTGTTAATAGTTGCTATTTATTATTTTTTGTAGTTAAGCATTTATGTCCAGGAGCCATCTTGGCCTGAATGCCTTCTGGCTTCTAGATTTGGGATATGATTGTAGATATTGCATCTATTTCTTGTCCTTTGGCTAAAACTACATGCCAGATTGATGACCAAGGAGAAGGGCTTTCATACCACATAGCACCCCCTGCCCCCCAGTACTGGGGATTGAACCTAAGGTCTCGCGCTTGCACACTTTGCAGGTGTTGCACCACTGAGCTGCTGCCGCCGGCCCTTTTTTTTCCTTTTCTTTTCTTTTTTTTTTTTTTTTACTTTTTGAGACAGGGTTTCGCTAAATTACATAGACTGCCTCTGGTCTCGAACTTGCAATCCTTCTACCTCTGCCTCCTAAACTGCTGGGATTACAGGAGTGCACCACTGTGCCCAGCATAGCACTACATTTTGAGGGTCCATTTGGATTTAAGTGGTCATGACAGGAGGAGAAAGATCTATAAAATCCCAGCAATCAAAAATTCCCCACCATAAAAATTTCCAATTAAAAAAAAATTCCCCACCAGCTGGGTGCAGTGGAACATATCTGTAATCCCAGCAATTTGGAAGGTGGAGAAGGGAGGGTCTTGAGTTCAAGGCTAGAGGTAGCCTGCATACTTTAGCGAGACCCTGACTCAAAAAATAAAAAATGGGCAGGGGTACAACCCAGTGGTAGAACACTTGCAAAGTATGTGGTAAGCCCTGGGTTCAATCCCCAAGTACAAAATAATAATATAATAATAGTAGTAATTATTATTATTATTATTCCACCACCTTCCGTGGAAATAAGTGATTAGTAAAAGTACCCAATTGAATTTTGTGTTCTTTCAGTGTTTAAATGGTTGAATCAGTGAAAGTGTAATTAAATGGCATGTGGGAATACTATCGTTTCATATCATTGCATTTTCCTATATCCCCTGTTTATCAGCTTATTGGTTTTTAGCTATGTATTCAGTGACTGTTAGGGAAGAATCATTTCTTTAGAGAGAATCACATCATTCATCATCTTGAAGTCCTGTATTTCTTTATGACTTCTAAGATGAAATCAGATTTATTTAGCCTGATGTGAGTCCGTGAGCCTTGGTCTCTGGCAGCTTTTCTGCTTTCTTCCCCCTCACCCCCTTTTTTGGTGATACCTGGGGACTGAACCCAGGGCCTTGCACATACTTTGCAAATGCTCTGCCACTGGGCTACATCCCCAGCCCCCTTTTTATGTTTTGTCTTGAGACAGGGTCTCAGTAAGCTACACAGGCTGCCTCTGGCCTCATACTTAGGATCTTCCTGCCTCTGCCTCCCAAGTTGCTGGGGTTACATGTGTGCACCACCATACTTGGCTTCCCCTTCTCCTTTTTCGTGTTAGTAAAACCAGCCTCCTTGGACTGTTCAACCATAACTCACCCTTCTGGATACTCTCTCCCTTCTCTCCTGCCTGGAAAACTTCTCTTCATCTGTCAGAACTCTGAATTCAGGTGATAACTTCCTCTGTGAAACCTTACTCTATCCCAGTTTTCTGTCAGTTAATTACACTCATTTGGTTTCTTCTATATCCTTGAACATATTTTTACAACATTTACTGTTTTGTCTATATTTTGTCTATGTTTTAATTTTTTGTTTGTTTATCTTTATATCTTCAGGATCCAGCATGTCTCCTTAAGCCATGCTACCTAGTAAATATTATGTATATTGAAGTTTATCGATTTGAAATGGATATTAGACCCTTTTCCACTTTTGGATTTTTTTTTTTTCCTGGTACTGGGGGTTGAACCCAGGGCCTTGCGCCTGCATGCATTGCAAGTGCTGGACCACTGAGCTGCACCCCCAGCCCATTTTTTTACTTTTTTGAGACAGGGTCTCGCTAAGTTACGCAGACTGCCTCTGGTCTCGAACTTGTGATCCTCCCGACTCCGCCTCCTGAGCCGCTGGGATTACAGTACTTTTGGATTTGAAGTTTATATTAAAGCAATGTTTCTATGTGAATAGGCCTATGTCATCATAGAACCTGTATGAGTAGGTTGTTTACTGGAATTATTGGTTTCCTATTGTGATTGAGATATAATTCTTAAGGAAACTAACCACTGCTTATTTTTTACCTATTTCCTCATGTAATGTTTTTTTCCTAGCATTATAACCCTCTGAGGCTTAGAGCCTGCATGTCACTTAAAAACCCAAGATAATGGCTTTGCACAGAAAAATGGTTATGCAAATTATTGTGGCATTGCACAGTCTATAAATATTTCATATTGAGAGACAGTAGCATTCCTTCATATCTATACATTAGTCTCATCACAGTGCTAAGTTCCTGACACCTGAGGTTACTCTAGGAAATAATGCATCAGATCCTAGATAGAAACCAGAGAGGTGGTAGTGGTAGTGCCCTTCTCTCCCTCCCCTTCGTCTTTCCTTAGCAGATAAGTATTTCAGCAAAATATGAGAGTTCAAGAGGCCCCTGTTAAAGGTTATTATATCTAAATCAAACACATTTAAATCATTAGCACCCAAATGTGCCATCTGTGTTGTGGCATGCTGCATTTTGCATTATTTAGCACTTTAGAAAATGACTTGCCATGAAATTTTAAATACCTACCTGATACAATTCATTCTCTTTTAATTTCACAGCACATTGAGTAAAATGTGTCTGCATACTCAGATACTATAAACATCATTACTTAAATCTACACATATTCACCCAATATAGTTTCTAATTCCTAGGGTGAAGAACCTCTGTAGTAGAGTTCATTTGTAGCATGTAAGGTATGAATTGCTCTTATTCTGTTTTTCTCAAACTATATTTTTACATGTATACAGATATAAGTTGTCTAAGCTTCAAAAAAATAAGTGTTCAGGTGGGGTTTATGAACGTATAAATGTTTTAAAACAATTTTTGTTGTGTAATTCAATAGACTGCTTCTCAACCTGCTGCTTCTGAAATCCCAGTAAGTAGCATGAAAATCCTAAGTGGTTGCTGCACCTGTGCTTGGAATAAATTGGTCTAAAGTGTCAGATGTTCACCCTGCAAATCAGCAAAATGTGTCTTTTGTGCATGAGTCCTTCCCTCTTACCGAAGTTCTAATGGTGTGCTATGACAGAACAGTTTGTAGGGTGAACATAAAGCCCCACAACTTATATGTATTTAAGTGATATAATTATGAGCTTTTACAAATACAGACCAAAAGTTTTAAGCAGAAATAACTATTAAAATCAACATCAGTACTTAAGATATTAAAATTTCCAGGCTGATCTGTCAACTGTTAGGAAAAAGGTGACAGTGTAGCAGCTAGAAATACTTTTCCTTAGCATTTCTTCACATTTCCTTTGTCTATCACCTTCTTTCTCTGTGCACCAGAGGGAGATTTTGTTGGTACCTAATACCTTTTGGCCTAATATTCATACACCAGGGGGTGCCTCTGAAACCAGGGCTAGAGGATAGCATGTGTATGTCCCAGGTGAACAGTGAGTGTTGCTTTTTAATTTGTAATAGTCTTCCTCCTGTGATTGGTCTTTAAATGAAAAGATTTATTGCCTAAATATTCCAGTTTATTACAGATTTTAGGTTTAGACTCTACACTGGCTTTATTTTCCCTATGTTATGTCATTTTTACTTCAGGTCTGTAGACAAGATTAGTACTTCCTGTTCAGTCTGTTAAAAGGTAGTTGTTTTTAGCTGGGCACAGTGGAGCACACCTCTAATCCCAGTGACTCAGGAGGCTAAGGAAAGAGGATTGCAAGTTCAAGGACGAAGGCAGTCTGCACAATTTAGGGAGACCATGTCTCAAAATAAAGTAAAAAAAAAAAATTAAAAGTGGGCTAGTGGGTGTGGCTTAGCAGAGCACTTGTAAAGTGTGTGTGACGCCCTGGGTTCAACCCCCAAGTACCACAAAAAAAGATGGCTGTTTTTAAAAAGGTGGATATTTTCCCAGTTCTAATTTCTGATGCTTAATGATAATGCATGAGTGCACACAAACACGACCAGAATGAATTGAGGAGGTAAATAGAGTATGATGACATCAGATCCCTCTGAAATGCGACAGTACTGTGGATCTTTAATATCTATGCATGTCTTTTAAGTTTTTGAACTGCTCCTCTTCTGCTTTATTGTATTGATGCTCTTATGTGTATTGGAGCCCATGATATAACTTTTGGCCATTTGAGGACTTGATTAACAGCACTGAGTGTGTTTGATGCATTGTTTGAGCATGAAAAAAATTTGCCATAGCAGAAACACTGTAAAGAAAGAGAATTACGGCTGGGCGTGGTGGCGCACGTCTGTAATCCCAGCGGCTTGGGAGGTGGAGACAGGAGGATTGCAAGTTCAAGACTAGAGGAAGTCTATGTAACTTAGTGAGACCCTGTCTCAGGAAGTAAGCAAGAAAAATAAGAGGGCTGGGGGTGCAGCTCAGTGGTCCAGCACTTGCAAAGCATGCAGGTGTGACCAGTACCACA